>CAMZMU010000085.1:29660096-29813271 GCA_947311845.1 Poa pratensis | reverse complement strand
ACCGTGATGATCGCCGCCGTGATGGGCGGTGGCCAAGATCGACGACGTGATAAACAGGCGTGAATGAGAGGCGTGATCGGCGCCGTGTGATCGTGATGGAGCCGTGGTCGGCGTGATCGCACCCGACCCCCTTCGTCGACGTCACTTGCCAAATCTGTAAGATTCACGGCCACCCGGCTGCGGATTGCTGGTGGCGCTACCATGATGACTCGGACAACGATGGAGATCACGATGACCGCAAGGCTGCTCACGTTGCATCTTATGGTGTGGATACCAATTGGTATTCCGACACGGGTGCGACAGACCACATAACCAGTGTGCTCAGCAAGATGTCGACAAAGGAGAAGTACAATGGACGTGAGCGCGTCCACACAGCCGATGGGAAAGGTATGGTTATAAGTCATATCGGTCATTCTATGTTGCGCACCCCACATGCCTCATTGCATCTAAATAACATTCTTCATGTTCCTACTGCTCTCTAAAAACCTGTTGTCCATCCATAAACTCACACTTGATAATGATGTGTTTCTAGAATTTCACCATTCTTCTTTTTGATTAAGGATCAGGCCACAAGGAAGGTTCTGTTTAAGGGTCCCTGTCATGGGGGCTCTACCCGTATTGCCAGTCTCTACAGGGTCATCGTCCAAGCATGCTTTCGTCACAATAAAGCCTTCTTCATCTACATGGCATCGTCGTTTAGGACATCCTTCATCGTTTGTGGTGCAACAGGTTCTTAGGAAAATAAGTTCTCTCATACTCCAGAAATAAATCCTTACATATGTGATTCTTGCCAACTAGCTAAAAGCCATCAACTTCCATATCCTGTATCTACTAGTGTATCCACTGTTCCCTTGGAACAAGTGTTCTCTGATGTATTGGGTCCTGCTGCCCCCTCTGTTGGCAAACATTGCTACTATGTAAGCTTCATCGATGATTTTAGTAAATTTACTTGGATTTACCTTCTTAAGAAACGCTCTGAGGTTTATCAAGTTTTCCTTAATTTTCAACAATTGGTTGAGCGTAAGTTTGATAGGAAAATTGTGACTATGCAAACTGATTGGGGTGGTGAATATTAAAAGTTGAATAGCTTTTTTCAGAAAATTGGCATTACACATCATGTATCTTGTCCACATGCCCACCAACAAATGGTTCTGCTGAACGCAAACACTGTCACATTGTTGAAGTTGGTCTTGCCTTGTTAGCCAATGCATCCATGCCTTTGAAATTTTGGGATGAAGCTTTTCTCACAGCCACCTTTCTCATAAACTTGCTTCCAAGTAAAGTTATAAACTCCGACACCCTGTTGAACGCCTCCTAAATACCACCCCCAACTATGACTCCCTTCGTGTGTTTGGTTGTGCTTGTTGGCCCAACCTTCGCCCCTATAACAAACGCAAACTCGCTTTCCGCTCAACACGTTGTGTCTTCATGGGATATAGTCCTCGTCACAAGGGAGTCAAGTGTCTTGATTTTCTACAGGTCGGGTTTATATATCTAGAGATGTTGTTTTTGATGAGCGTGTTTTCCCCTTTGCATCCTTACATCCTAATGCCGGAAAACGCATTCGAGAAGAAATTCTTCTTCTTCCAAATACATCAAACCATGGGGATGCACACATAGATGACTATATGCCTTTTCCTATTATCCCTGTTACTAATCATGGCCAGGAATCTGAAGACTCAGCTGAAGAAAATTTGGCCAAAAATGATCAAGAAATGCTCCAAAACCATGCAAGAAATGATACTACAGCACATGCAGAAGAAGACGAAATATCCACTGATTCCGATGCAGATTCTGCTGCTCCTTCGAATCACCTGGACACCGATCCCGAGGATGATTCGCTGACTAGCCAGGGTGCATATTCGCCTCGGTCGTCGTGCGCGGCATCTCCTCCGCCTCCCGACAGCGCCGACTCACGCACTGCCTCCGACGCCCCGACCAAGACCATCTGGGCGGGACCTGATGTCTACGCACGATTCTATTCTTGTAGACAGTGTTGGGCCTCCAAGAGCAGAGGTTTGTAGAACAGCAGCAAGTTTCCCTTAAGTGAATCACCCAAGGTTTATCGAACTCAGGAAGGTAGAGGTCAAAGATATCCCTCTCAAGCAACCCTGCAATTAAGATACAAGAAGTCTCTTGTGTCCCCAACACACCCAATACACTTGTCAGATGTATAGGTGCACTAGTTCGGCAAAGAGATAGTGAAATACAAGTAATATGGATGATTATAAGTAGTAATTGCAATCTGAAATAAAAATGGCAGCAAGCAAACATGTAGCAGAACTTGTTGTAAACAGTGTTTCAATGCTTAGAAACAAGGCCTAGGGATCATACTTTCACTAGTGGTATCTCTCAACATGTTAGCACAACTGAACGCAAGTAAGTGCTACTCGGGATTATTCTCCTTCTTGGTGACACAAGAGTACATGCGTAGGGTTGCAAAAGCACTCCTCAAAGTCTGAGTAAACAAACACCACAATTCCCAAGAATAAGCCATGATAAATATCTCAATTATTCATAGAGTCACACACAAGTACCCACACTGTCACCTTGATACCGTGTTGTCACAATGACTCCGGGAACTAGATAAAATCACTTGAGTAGCATAAACATTACATATGAATTCAGCGATACTAGCAATACTCATGATCACATAAAGATCACACCATGGGAGAGAGATAAACCACATAGCTACCGGTAGAGCCCTCAGCCTCGGGGGAGAACTACTCCCTCCTCATCAGGGGAGTCAGCAGCGGCGATGAAGATGGCGGTGGAGTCGATGGAGATGGCTCCGGGGGCAATTCCCTGTCCCGGCAAGGTACCGGAACAGAGACTTCTGTCCCCCCAAACTTGTCGTTGATGGCGGCGGCGCTGCGGAACCCTTGGTGGAATATGACTGATTGTCCTAGGGTTTTCGCGTCGGAGAGAATAAATAGGCGAAGGGGCGATGTTGGTGGAGGCCCGAGGCCCGCTCCCCACATGGCGGCGTGGCAGGGGGCCCACCCGCGCCATGGGGTGGGGACGGCGCCTCGGTGCCCCCCTTCGTCTCTCCTTCGGACTTCGTGAACGTGTCGGGAAAAATAGGAACATGGCAATTTGTTTCGTCCAATTCCGAGGATATTTGCAGAACAGCTTTTCTGAAACCAAAAACAGCAGAAAACAGGAACTGACACTGTGGCATCTTGTTAATAGGTTAGTCCCAGAAAATGCATAAAAATGCTATGAAGTGTGAATAAAACATGTAGCAATTGGTATAATACAAGCATGGAACATAAGAAATTATAGATACGTTGGAGACATATCAGGACCCCCGAGCGGTCCCCGTCCAGCACGCCGTCACCACGCAATGATGGCGCGCGTGACAACCACACGCCCGGCGACGTGTCACCTCCTGGTTCTCCTGGATCAGCTGCCTCCTCTGCATCCGCTGCTCCAGAGGATGGTGTGGCCTCTCCTATGGCGGACACGACAAGCTCCACGCCTGATGCCGGATTTTCTGCGGATTCAACTCCTGCAGTTTCTCCTGTGGCTGCCCCCCCCCCCCCCCCCCCCACACACGTCCACAAAAAGGTATCACAAAGCCAAAAGACTACAAGGATGGCACTATTAGGTATGGTAAACAGTCTAACATATATGGGGATAATGCTCCTAGACATGCCTTGCTAAGATCCACAGGAGAACCTTCATGTTTGTCCGAGGCTCTTGATAACTCCAAGTGGAGGGAGGAAATGGAGGAAGAGTACAATGCTCTCCTACAAAACAAGACATGGCACCTTGTTCCACCAAGTACAACCAGAAATCTGATTGATTGTAAGTGGGTTTATGGTATAAAGAAAAATGCAGATGGCACAATTGATAGATACAAAGCTCGGTTGGTAGCAAAAGGTTTTAAGCAAAGGTATGGCATAGACTATGAAGATACTTTTAGTCCAGTTGTTAAAGCTGCAACCATTCGGATTGTGCTAGCAGTTGCAGTTTCACGTGGATGGAGTCTACGGCAGCTAGACGTCAAGAACGTGTTTTTGCATGGTGTTCTGGAAGAGGAGGTCTATATGAAACAGCCCCCAGGTTTTGAAGATCCAGAAGCTCCACATTATATTTGCAAACTTGATAAAGCTCTTTATGGTCTCAAACAAGCTCCACGTGCATGGTATGCTCGTCTTAGTTCCAAACTTCATGATCTTGTCTTTATTCCTCAAAGGCCGATACCTCTTTGTTCCTCTACCAAAAGTCAGGTATCACCATGTTTGTGCTCATTTATGTTGATGATATCATAGTTGCAAGCTCCTCTCATGATGCCACATCAATTCTTCTTCAAGACCTAAACAAACACTTTGCTATAAAAGACCTTGGTGATTTACATTTCTTTTTGGGTATTGAAGTTAAGAAATCTCGAGATGGGTTAGTTCTCACTCAAGAAAAATATGCCATGGATTTGATAGAGAAGGTTGGTCTGAAAAATTGCAAACCAGCACCTACACCCCTGTCCGCTACCGAACCACTGTCCTTGCATGAGGGCACGGCCCTTGGTCCTGAGGATTGTACACAGTTCAGAAGCATTGTTGGTGCTCTACAGTATCTAACTCTGACACGACCAGATTTGTCTTTTTCAGTCAATAGGATTTGTCAATTTCTTCATGCTCCAACTACATCACATTGGACAGCTACAAAGAGGATACTAAGATATATTCAGGGAACACTACGAGTTGGTCTTACCTTTATGCATTCCTCTCATACTCGCTTGAGTGTTTTTGCAGATGCAGATTGGGCCGGATGTCTTGATGACAGACGCTCTACAGGAGGCTTTGCAATCTTTCTTGGCCCAAATCTGGTTTCTTGGAGCTCTCGTAAGCAACCCACAGTTTCTCGTTCAAGCACCGAAGCTGAGTACAAGGCTGTTGCTAATGCCACTGCTGAGTTGATATGGGTAGAAGCTCTTCTTCATGAACTTGGTGTGAAGCTAAAAGAAAAACCATGTTTATGGTGTGACAACTTAGGTGCAACCTACTTGTCAGCAAATCCTGTTTTTCATGCTAGGACAAAACACATAGAGATTGATTATCATTTTGTTCGAGAGAGAGTAGCAAACAAAAGTCTAGAAATAAAGTTTATATCTAGTAAAGATCAAGTAGCTGATGGATTCACCAAAACTTTGCCTGTTAGAAAGTTAGATGAGTTTAAGCGTAATCTAAATCTTTGTAAGAGTTTAGATTAAGGGAGGGTGTTGAAAGTATTGTAAACATATACGGTATAGGGCATGGTGTAGTACACCACCCCGATATCGTATCCCATGTAAACACCACGGTGGAGGTTGTTTCCACCCCTATATAACATGCACCCGACGCCTCCAACGAGGCAAGTCGTTTCCCCCAAAACCCTAGTTCTAATAAGGATGAGTACGAGGACTATCCGACATGGTCCACGCCCTCGGCGCCGGTTTCCACCGAGGTGCCCACCGCTTCTGAAGCTGACGACAACACGGGTTGCTCATGGGAAGACATCTTCGGTGAAGAACAACAAGAGTCGACGCAAGCTCCTCCGATCGAAGCCGAGGTCGACAACATCCAACAGTCTGTATCTGATCAAATCCTGGAGCAGCCAGTTGAGTGGGATCCACTGGATGAAGGCTTCGACATCGACGAGCTCCTGGAAATGTTAAAGGAAACAGAGCGCGAGACGAAGAAGAGTTGCAACCACAATGCCGATCTTCAGGGACAGCAGAACCACTTCTTCTCCTCATTTGCACCTGTAAATTAGTAGTAGCTCCCACGTTGTTGAAATTCGTTTCAGCCTGTAAGAATGTCACAGATGTAATTCGCTGATGCAATACTAAACATGTCGTTGATGATATTGCTCCTGTAATAATGCACTATAATCGGGTTGCTATGCTCTTTGTCCATATTCTGAACCTTGTGTTCTACTAGTTAGCTACAGTTTTTTTCTCTATGATATTACCTTACTTCTCTGTGTTGTGAGCTCGATTTTTAATTCGTCTTGTCGATCGTCACAGTTGTAATTCGCTCCTGCAAACTAAAACTGTTTTTTTAAGCAACTAAAACTGTTGCTGCTGGTATGATGAATGTTCTCAACCTTGTGGTCGTGTGCACTACCAGTTTTTTTAAGCATGCTTTTTTTGGGGCTCGAAGCACTCTGGTCATAATGGACGACGTAGTTCTCGATTTGGGGAACCAAAACCCTCTCACTGCACAGCATTTGCTGACGCATACTCTGTCTCCATTTCCCTATTTCTGTCCTCTGTCTCATTCCGAGCAGATTCTAGTTTCTTGAATTGCCATATTGCTCACTGCTCGAACAGCCTCCATCTAAGGCATAGCAGCAGGCCAGTCAGCTTGCTGTAGCAGCTGCTTCTACTTCCCCGTGGTTCAGTTTCAGTACACTACCAGTTTTTAGTTAGGCAAAAAAATGCACTTGAGAATAGCAGCTGATAATCTGCTCGTAAAGATGAAAGAATCGGTGACATGGCGTGAGAGATTCTCCGAATGCAGCAATTGACACCATTAATCTCTGTAGAATTTGAGTTTTTTGTTGTTGAGGAAACTGTAGAATTTGAGTACGCCCATGACAGCTGAATGGTGTTCAGAGAAGCCCGAACTGATAACCAACGCGGGCACAGCCCATCAGCTTCAGCTTCCGTCCATGTCGCCCTCCAGTCTGCTCCGCGCCGCCGCCACCCTCCGCCGCCGCGCCCACATCGCCGCCCCGCTCCAGGCCATCTCCCATCTCACCCACACCTCCACACCTCCTCCCTGCCCCGATCCCGTCCCCATCCCCGCGGCCCGGCGCCACCTGATCACCCTAATCCGCCGCCCATGCCCGCACCCGCCCTCCTCCTCCGCCTCTACGGCGGCGTCCTCCTACCTCGACATGACCCTGCTCCCCTCCAGCTTCTCGCGCCCGCTCTCGACCTCCTCCCGGCCCCCAGACAACGACATGGACAAGCAGGACGGCGTCCCGCTCCGGCCGCCGGTGTCGTGGGTGGAGAGGTGGCTTCCGGAGGCGGCGCGCCCGTACGCGATGCTCGCCCGCCTCGACAAGCCCATCGGCACCTGGCTCCTCGCCTGGCCCTGCATGTGGTATGCTTACTGCTACTTACATTACCATCTCTGAAGAAGTGCTCACCAGGGTCGGCCGGTCGGCTCCTGTAACCTTTGCTTCGCAGGTCAATCACAATAGCAGCAATGCCGGGGAGCTCCCTGACTTGAAAACCCTGGCGCTCTTCGGATGCGGAGCTGTGCTTCTCAGGGGGCTGGGTGCACGGTGAATGATCTTCTAGATCGCGACATCGATAACAAGGTGTGTTTTGTTTGCTCTCTAGTATTTTTCTAGTTGCCATCAATGCCTTAGACTTTGCTTGTCAGTGATAATTGCCTTTCAGATTCCTACAATCGTAAATAAACTGGAATTTTGATGTATTATGTGTATTGCAAAAGTAAGTGTGGAATGTCATGACCTTACTGTCGGTAGTAGCTTAAACAGACAACATTGTGAAACCATGGAGAGAATAAATATGCTAACCAAGGTTCCAGACAAGTTGGATGCATGGCATGCTCTTATTTGTGTGTGTTCTGCTACTGCCACTTTACTTCAGCCGAGCGGATCATGCGATGCAGTGATGATGGATGTGTTCTTCGTGTAGGTTGAGCGCACCAAAAGCAGGCCTTTTGCATCAGGTGCTCTAACCCCTGCTCAAGGAGTGTGCTTCCTCGGATGTCAGCTACTGCTGGGATTGGGCATTCTTCTCGAACTAAACAATTTCAGGTAAATTGTTTGTTACTCATGTGACTTTGCAGTTTGCCTGTTTTAGATGCTCCAAAGTCCAAAAAACAAAATTGTATTGTATTTGACATTTGGTGGAAATCATATAAAGATGACTTATGAGCCTACCATGCATTGAATCTTTAATTCCCACAAACTCGAAAGGAATGACAGCTTGTGAGATCCATTTTTCTTCCATCATTAATTAATTATATTAATGTTCAGGTAAATTGTGTGTTACTCATGTGACTTTGCAGTTTGTCTGTTTTAGATGCTCCAAAGTCCAAAAAACAAAATTGTATTGTATTTGACATTTGGTGGAAATCATATAAGATCTTTATGAGCCTACCGTGCATTGAATCTTTAATTCCCACAAACTCGAAGGAATGTCAGCTTGTGAGATCCATTTTTCTTCTATCGTTAATTCATTATATTAGTGTTCACCTCTAAATTTGCCTCATTGTCTATGTAGCCGTGTTCTTGGGGCATCTTCTCTCCTTTTGGTATTTTCTTATCCCCTGATGAAGAGGTTTACATTTTGGGTATGTAACACACACATGATAGGTTGTACTACCATAATCTTGCTTACAGAGTGATCACATAATTTACATCTGATGCAATTTTTAACAGCCTCAGGCATATCTTGGCTTGACCTTCAACTGGGGAGCTTTGTTAGGATGGGCTGCTATCAAAGGGAGCCTAGATCCTGCAGTCGTCCTTCCACTCTATACTGCCGGTATATGTTGGACATTAGTGTACGATACCATATATGCACATCAGGTATTTTACTACTGGTGTTCTTTCGTGCCTCAGTTGAGCAAAAACATCTTTATCAGGTTGTCACGGTTTCTAATGATCGTATCAGAATGCATACCAGGACAAAGAAGATGACCTCAAAGTAGGTGTTAAGTCCACAGCATTAAGGTTTGGAGATTTGACAAAGCAATGGATCAGTGCCTTTGGTGCTGCATCAATTGGCAGCTTAGCACTCAGTGGCTACAATGCTGAACTTGGTCGGTGCTCACTATCAGAATGTCTCTAAGAAGAGCATATTGCTCTGAACGTAATACTGACTTTAACCATGATCAACAGCATGGCCCTACTATCCTATTCTTACTGCCGCAGCTGCACAGTTGGCATGGCAGATTTCAACCGTCGACTTATCTCACCGTGCAGATTGCAACAGAAAGTAAGTTCCTTTACACTGGAATCATGGAGATTTAGAACGAATGGTATGTTCACTTTTTTGTTTGAAGTGCTTAAAATCATTATGTCTAATCTCTCCGTTGTTTCAGATTTGTGTCAAACAAGTGGTTTGGAGCTCTGGTAGCCAGTGGAATTTTGTTTGGGCGACTTGCATCGTGATGGATGCATCACGCATAATGAATGTGCCACCATATTCGTTTTTGTAGGGTTTTGATAGCTCCGATGGAACACGTACATTTTTGTGACTAGTGTGAGAACTGAGGACAGAAAGATTGTTTTGACCTTTTGATCTGCTAAATGCAGCATACCGCGGAATGAAGACACGTAAGTTCTGTTTCTCTCATTTCATATGTTTTTCCGAGTTTCTTCTCTACTCGTAAATATTAAAGGTGTACGCTGATGATAAGTTTTGATCTTGTAGCAGGGTCATTCCCTTGCGTTTCATGGCGGTGCCGGCCAGTCTGTCCTTGATGTAAACAGAGAAATGGCATTGTTGTAGAACACGCTGTTGTGCATTTTACGTGATTATTGTTCTGATATACTCTTCATCGCTAGACTAGCAGTGTTAGTCCTTGAGAACAAAGATCATGATTCAGCCTGACGCTGAATATTTGGGAAGGTGGTAGATGGTCACTCTTCCTGTTCATTATAGGAGCTGCTGCAGTAAACCAAACATACAATGGATTACTGTTCAAAAATTCATACATTTATAGAAGAAAAAAAAGGTTTTGAACATCTACAGTGCTAAAAATATATAATCATTTTTTTAAGTAGAGATTTAGTTGACAGTAGAACCTGTAGTTGTTGATATTGGTAGATTGTTGACCGGACACCTGGCTATTTGGGTTGCCTCGTCAGGAAGGCGGATCGACGGGACGACGGCTACTCTCAATGGTCTACATCAGGACGGCGGCTAGCTACTCTCCATGGTCTACAGCAGGACGGCTGCTACTCTCCACGGTCTACAGCAGGTGCTCCATCACCATCGATCCATATCCGTCGTCTGATTCATAGAGCAACTGTAAAACGATCTCTCTTTAGGAGTAAGTGTCATCTTCAGACCTGAAGCAGGATAACATTGTCCGCCAGGTTACAAATTCAGAGTTGAAAACACGGACATGCTTGGCTTGTACTTCTTTTTTTCGAGCAGGCTAACATTGACCAGTGCAGCTACTTGGACTGTGCGTAGTACTAGTACTCCCTCCGTTCCAAAATAGATGACTTCAATTTGTCTAAAAGTGGATGTATCTAGACATGTTACGTGCATAGATACATCCACTTTTGTACAAATTGAAGTCAACTATTTTGGAACGGAGGGAGTAGGAAGGAACGATGGCGAAGAAAGGGACATGCATAGCATAGAGACAGCGACGTACGTGCAGCTACTTAGACAGGGCGTGGTGCAACGGAAGTACTCACAGCTAAGTTCAGCTTCCGTCCGTCCATGGCGCCATCCGCTCTGCTCAGCGCCGCCGCTGCCCTCCACCGCCACCCCGCTCCAGGCTATCTCCCACCTCACCCACACACCTGCACCTCATACCTGCCTCGATCCCGATCACGTCCACAATATGCCTCCGGCCCGGCCATGCGCGCACCCGCACGTCGACTGCATCCTGCTCCCCGCAGCTTCTCGCGGCCGCTCTCGACCTCCTCCCGGTCCACGGACAACGACATGGTGAAGGAGGACGGCGTCCCGCTCCCGCCGCCGGTGTCGTGGGTGGAGAGGTGGCTCCCGGAGGCGGTGCGCCCGTACGCGCTGCTCGCCCGCGTCGACAAGCCCATCGGCAGCTGGCTCCTCGCCTGGCCCTGCATGTGGTATGCATGCTTACCACTACTGGCATTACTACATTACCATCTCTGAAGACCCATCGCATAGTGCTCAGCGGGTCGGCTCCTGTAACCTTTGCTTCGTAGGTCAATCACCATGGCAGCGATGCCGGGGGAGCTTCCTGACTTGAAAATGCTCGCACTCTTCGGATGCGGATCCGTGCTCCTCAGGGGGATTGCTTGCACGGTGAATGATCTTCTTGATCGCGACATTGATAGCAAGGTGTGCTTTTTTTTGTTTTCTCTATTGTTCTTGTTGCCGGCAACGCATCGGACTTTTTTCTTGCACCGATAACTGTCTTTCAGAATTTTTTCGGCGAAACATACTGTATGAAGACAGACCCTCACAAATAGTGAACGCTCACTCTATGAACCCACACACACTTTATCAGTATGAGCACCTCCGAAAGGTTGAGCAAGCGGTAGGATTTTGAGATTGACGAAGTCACCACCGAAATATCTGTTTCAAACATAAGTTTTGAACTCTGGTGAAATGTGTACAACCACCCTCCTATCCACTCTACCACAAGCAGGTTATCCTACCTTTCAGATTCTTAGAGCATCTCTAACAGAGCCCATAAACCCGAAACCTCAAACAATTTTTAAGGCTCATGTTTTTTGGCAATTCTGCTCGCAGATACGAGCGGCGCATAGCAGAAACCTTAAACGAAATTGCAAAGTTTTTAATTTTGGCGGGAACAAACATTTGTTCTTCTTCGATTCCTTGCATACACGACCTCAGTGTCGATTCATACAAAATGTACATAAAAACTACACTAATCCAAAAAGCTAAACTAATCGTAATCGTCGCCGCCCTACCCTAGTACCAAAATTCGGCTCACCGGAGCCTCAGGTGCGGCGGCGACGAGGTCGAGGCGGAGGCGTTGGAGCTTCAGTTCTCGTCGGAGACGAGGTCGACGAAGTCCTGCGCATAGGCCTCTCCGCGGCGACGCGGTCTTGCTCGAGCCCCTGGTGGAGGAGGATCTCGTCGATCTCCTCCTCGTGGTCGACTTGCGCCGCCTTCTCCGCCACCTCCGCCATGGAGCGAAGCTTGACTTGAGCCACGATGGACTCAAGAAGCTCCTCGGGGACGAAATCCTCCACCGCCACGGAGGACCCGAAGGCGGCGGCCTCGTACTCTTCCGGCGGAGGAAGAGCAGGTGGCGCGGTGGAGCTGCTCGCGCTGCCGGAAGAGCTTCCCTCGCCGTCGTTGAGGAGCCGCGCGCGTCGGCGGCGCTCCTGCTCGCGCTCCCATCGGAGGCGGTCGAACTCCTCCACGGCGCGGTAGCGGAGCGGCTGCGGCACCGGCAAGTGATCCTTCGTCCACTTGCGCAATATGAGGAAAAAAACTCAAGGCTAAACGCGCTCCGTCCAGAGCAATATGTGGATGGATTACCGACCGAGAAATGATTTACGGATTGGAAGAACATGATACTTGAAAAGACAACGTGTGAATATGGTTTCGCTTGCGTGGCGATGTCCACTTAAAAAACGTAGCTTTAGTAGGTGCCTGTTTTTTTTATGTGATGTTCTTTTGGCTGTGTGCATCCTTAATATTTAGACGAATTCTTGATATTTTGTCATTACAGAGGTTGGGTGTAACTTATATGTACGGACTTCCACTTTCAATATACCAACTGATTATACCTCGTCTTTATAATTATTAATGTACTTCATTATTGAATAGTACATACCCCTATTTTTTTTGGGAAACAAATACCCCTATAAATATCCTTTTATTGTATAAAATTGCAGCGGGAAACTCTCCCACTGTTCAAGCTTCAAAAAATAAATAATAGATACCCCAAACTGAATTATGTGAAAATTATCATTTTAATATATATATATTTTTTATATTATCCGTATATATGTAAGAATGTTATATTGAAAAACCGAGGACTCTAGTGATATTTTTCTTGCTACGTATATTGAGCTATCTTAGAATAATTAATGAGATATATAAAAAATAATAAAGCGGTGGAATACACTCGTGTGTGTGAGATATATTGCATGCAGAAGTATGTACACACACATGAGTATATAATAGGAATCCTTCATATCATCCCTTTGTCAAAAAATAAAATATGAGTACCTTTTGAACCAGGACTTTTGCAGAAGTGTCGAATGTCATGACCATAGTGGCGGTAGTAGCTTAAACAGACTACATAGTTGAAACTATGGAGAGAAAATAATGCTAACCAAGGTCAAACTTTTGATGTATGTCATGCTTGTATATTTGTATGTTCCTCAACTGCTGCTTTACCTTCTGAAGCAAATAAGATGAAGTGATGATGGGTACGTTCTTCCTGTAGGTTGAGCGCACAAAAAGCAGGCCTTTGCCATCAGGTGCTGTAACCCCTGCTCAAGGAGTGTGCTTCCTCGTATGTGAGGTACTGTTATGGTGGTTGGGCTTTCTTCTCCAACTGAACAACTTCAGGTAAATTGTGTGTTATTCGCTACTGAGCCATGTTGAATTTTTCATTTCCCACAAACTCCAAAGGAATGAATACTTGTGAGATACATTTTTCTTCTATCATTAATTCATTATAGTAATGGTCACCTCTAAATTTGCCTCATTGTCTTTGCAGCCGTGTTCTTGGGGCGTCTTATATTCCTTTGGTATTTACTTATCCCCTGATGAAGAGGATCACATTTTGGGTATGTAAGAGACACATGATAGGTTGTACTACCATAATCTTGATTACAAAGTGGTCACTTAATCTGATGCATTTTGGAACAGCCTCAGGCATATCTTGGCTTGACCTTCAGCTGGGGAGCTTTGTTAGGATGGGCTGCTATTAAAGGGAGCCTAGATCCTGCAGTTATCCTTCCACTCTATACTGCCGGTATATGTTGGACATTAGTGTACGATACCATATATGCACATCAGGTATTTTACTACTGGTGTTCTTTCGTGCCTCAGTTGAGCAAAAACAATGGTATCGAATAGTCACAGTTTCTGATTTTCGTATCCGAATGCATACCAGGACATAGAAGATGACCTCAAAGTGGGTGTTAAGTCCACAGCAATAAGGTTTGGAGATTTGACCAAGCAATGGATCAGCGCCTTTGGTGCTGCATCAATTAGTAGCTTAGCACTCAGTGGCTACAATGCTCAACTCGGTCGGTGCTCACTATCAGAATTTCATAATCTACGAAGAGCATATTGCTCTTAACATAATACTGACTTTACCCATGATCGACAGCATGGCCCTACTACCTTCTTCTGGCTGCCGCAGCTGCACATTTGGCATGGCAGATTTCAACCGTCGACTTAGCTGACGGCACAGATTGCAGCAGGAAGTATGTTCCTTTACGCTGAAATTCATGAATTTTTGACGCATGAGACCACTTGATCCAATGAAATGTCAAAAAGGACCACCTCCGAGTCAAAATGGCAGAAGTACCATCGGCGACGGCGGCCTCTGCCACGTGTCGCTTGGCTAGAGGCCGGCACAGTATTTTTGCCAATTTGATTGAAAGGTGGTCCTTTCTAACATTTCACTCACCCAAGTGGTCTCTTGTGTCAAAAATTCGAAATTCATGAGAATTAGAACGAATGGTGCGTTTACTTGTTTGTTGAAGTGGTTAAACTCACTATGTATAATCTCTGCGTTGCAGATTTGTGTCAAACAAGTGGTTTGGAGCTTTGGTATTCAGTGGAATCCTGTTGGGGCGACTTGCAACGAGATAGATAGATGCGTCAGGCATAATGAATGTGGCACTATATTCGTTCCTGTAAGGTTTTTGATAACTTCGATAGAATTAGTATATTTTTGTGATGGTGTGAGAAGGACAGACAAATTATTTTGACTTTTGACCTTGGCATATGCTAAAATGTAGAGTGTTGCGGAATGAACCGTAAGTTCTGTTTCTGTCGTTATGTATGCCATTCCGAGTCTCTCTGAATATTAAAGACATACGCTGATGATAAGTTTCGATGTTGTAAGAAGAAAATCGCGATCATTTTGAACCCCCATTCTGTTCCTGATGGGTTATTTCCTTGCGTTCTATGATGGTGCTTCCCATTCTGTTCCTGATGGAAACAGGGAGATAGTATTGCTGTAGAACACATTGTTCTACATTTATGGGATCATCACCACACTTCATAATATGCATATACCTTAGCTTCCACGTATCAATCTAAAGCTTCCACGCATCAATCTAAAATGCTACATTCCACAAACCCACACATGGTTTCAGACAAGCCACAATACAACAGGCACATAGTAGAGCCAGCAGACCAAGCACAAACCAGCATGCATCAGCCGTAAGCTGCTCATGCGGACTTGCTCTGGAGAAGCCCGTCACGGATCTGCGTGGCGATGTCACGCACTGCGCCGGGGCCATGCGGGATGAACACCACCGAGGACTTGGAGGAGGCGCCGATCTCCTTCATGGTGTCGAAATACTGGGTGATGAGCACCATGTCCATGACGTCCTTGGCGCTGGTGCCGGGCACGTTCACCGAGAAGCCCAGGACGCTGTCCCTCAGGCCGTCCACGATCGCCTGCCGCTGGCGGGCGATGCCGAGCCCGGAGAGGTACTTGGCCTCCGCCTCACCCTCGGCGCGCTTGATCTGCACGATCTTCTCGGCCTCCGCCTTCTCGTTCGCAGCCAACCTCATCCTTGCAGCTGCAAAAATGTACCAAGATCACAATGTCAGTAAATAATTCATTTGTGTCTGGTTTTAATCATGTGTGAGCTTGGCGAATAACCTGCGTTAATCTCATTCATTGCTCGCTTGACATGCTCATCTGGCTCAATGTCAACGATGAGAGTCTGCACAATCTCGAAGCCATATTGCTGACATAGCCTTCTCAAGTTCATCCTCCACAGCCTTCGCTATGTCATTCTTCTGCTCAAAAGCATCATCCAGGAGGAGCTTTGGAACGCTTGCCCTGATCACTGTAGATAGATATCAAGTAAACCTAGCAAATTAGTGAAGACATGATAACATGAATTATGAGATATTAGTACAATGAGCTGTATCGGTGATGATATAACATAGCCTCTTGGAAACTAGCAACTTGGTTTTTGAAAGATGAAAACTAGAACTGAAACATCCTATAAAAACCTTAACTTGTCCAAGGATTCATACCATCAAAAACATAAGCTTGGATCTGGGACCTTGTGTTGGTCAGTTTGTAGAATGCATCACTTTCTTTGCCAGCGAGAGGGCGGTACTGAATTGATGCCACAACAGTGACAAACACATTATCCTGTAGAAATTCACATGTCAGCAACAACACACTGATTCATAACTATAGGTGAATAAGGATTAGTAAATACGATTATATCAGAATGAAACTTAGTCGAACGTGGTAGTCGTTCTAGGACTGTATCTAGATTCTAGATGGCAAGTCAAGCTGTTCAAATATAGAAACTGAAGGTTAACATGATTTATTTTTAACTTTCGGTGTAGTTCATTTTAGTAAAGAAGTCCTCAGAGAACTTATGTTTAGTTCAAAGTTAGGCTTTTAAACTTTTGCTGGGACAGAATCGAAATGATAGCGTCATTCTCCTAAGAAAATAAAACACAGTTTGGCATCCTTCTAACTGAAACTTTGTCTTTGTCTCACAGCGCACATCCAGTTGCTGCAACCTGAGGGTGAGATGGCCAGCTACACGCTTCCCAACCATCCATGGCAGCCTGGCAGGCAGTGGCATCCTGGCTCAAGCACGCTATCGAACTTCCCAAACTGCTCTCTGATGGCTACTGTCGACTGATCAACTTGAACACAGCACAACAAATTGCCCATGACAGCAGGCTTCAGATCGCTTCTGGTGGTGCCTGAATACTGTATGCATCATATGAAGGAGGACGGCGTCCCGCTCCCGCCGCCGGTGTCGTGGGTGGAGAGGTGGCTCCCGGAGGCGGTGCGCCCGTACGCGCTGCTCGCCCGCGTCGACAAGCCCATCGGCAGCTGGCTCCTCGCCTGGCCCTGCATGTGGTATGCATGCTTACCACTATTGGCATTACTACATTACCATCTCTGAAGACCCATCGCATGGTGCTCAGCGGGGTCGGCTCCTGTAACCTTTGCTTCGTAGGTCAATCACCATGGCAGCGATGCCGGGGGAGCTCCCTGACTTGAAAATGCTGGCACTCTTCGGATGCGGATCCGTGCTCCTCAGGGGGATTGCTTGCACGGTGAATGATCTTCTTGATCGCGACATTGATAGCAAGGTGTGCTTTTTTGTTTTCTCTATTGTTCTTGTTGCCGGCAACGCATCGGACTTTTTTCTTGCACCGATAACTGTCTTTCAGAATTTTTTCGGCGAAACATACTGTATGAAGACAGACCCTCACAAATAGTGAACGCTCACTCTATGAACCCACACACACTTTATCAGTATGAGCACCTCCGAAAGGTTGAGCAAACGTAGGATTTTGAGATTGACGAAGTCACCACCGAAATATCAGTTTCAAACATAAGTTTTGAACTCTGGTGGAATGTGTACAACCACCCTCCTATCCACTCTACCACAAGCAGGTTATCCTACCTTTCAGATTCTTAGAGCATCTCTAACAGAGCCCATAAACCCGGAACCTCAAACAATTTTTAAGGTTCGTGTTTTTTGGCAATTCTGCTCGTAGATACGAGCGGCGCATAGAAGAAACCTTAAACGAAACTGCAAAGTTTTTAATTTTGGCAGGAACAAACATTTGTTCTTCTTCGATTCCTTGCATACACGACTTCAGTGTCGATTCATACGAAATGTACATAAAAACTACACTAATCCAAAAGCTAAACTAATCGTAATCGTCGCCGCCCTACCCTAGTACCAAAATTCGGCTCACCGGAGCCTCAGGTGTGGCGGCGACGAGGTCGAGGCGGAGGCGTTGGAGCTTCAGTCCTCGTCGGAGACGAGGTCGACGAAGTCCTGCGCGTAAGCCTCCCAGTAGGCCTTCTTCTCCGCGGCGACGCGGTCTTGCTCGAGCCCCTAGTGGAGGAGGATCTCGTCGATCTCCTCCTCGTGGTTGACTTGCGCCGCCTTCTCCGCCACCTCCGCCATGGAACGGAGCTTGACTTGAGCCACGATGGACTCAAGAAGCTCCTCGGGGACGAAATCCTCCACCGCCACGGAGGACCCGAAGGCGGCGGCCTCGTACTCTTCCGGCGGAGGAAGAGCAGGTGGCGCGGTGGAGCTGCTCGCACGGCCGGAAGAGCTTCCCTCGCCGCCGTTGAGGAGCCGCGCGCGTCGACGGCGCTCCTGCTCGCGCTCCCATCGGAGGCGGTCGAACTCCTCCACGGCGCGGTAGCGAAGCGGCTGCGGCACCGGCAAGTGATCCTTCGTCCACTTGCGCAATATGAGGGAAGAAAACTCAAGGTTAAACGTGCTCCGTCCAGAGCAATATAAGGATGGATTACCGACCGAGAAATGATTTCCGGGTGAACATGAGTGAGGATAAAGTACGTAGAAAGAGAGTTGCCATGGGTCCTGGTGGTGGGCCGGCGTGTTACAAACTTTCACCCCGTAAATCAACGGATTGGAAGAACATGATACTTCAAAAGACAACGTGTGAATATGGTTTCGCTTGCGTGGCGATGTCCACTTAAAAAACGTAGCTTTAGTAGGTGCCTGTTTTTTTTTATGTGTTGTTCTTTTGGCTATGTGCATCCTTAATATTTAGACGAATTCTTGATATTTTGTCATTACAAAGGTTGGGTGTAACTTAGGGTCCGTTTGGTTCTGCTTTTTCAACCTGCTTCTGCTGTCAAAAAGCTAAAAGCTAACCAAAGGGGTATTTTTCGTAGCAGACTCCGTAAAAGCAGTCTGCTTTTTTGGTGTTATGTGTAAAGCAGGTTTACCCCTGCTTCTCCTGATTCCGATTTCGACTTTAGACAAATATTACCCACCAATGCCATCGATAAGTCGTACCTCTTCGATCTAATATTATTCCTCCTAGTACCGGTCGCGCGCCATATCCCCTAACAGTTCGTTAATCTCTTTCCCTCGTGGTCCTGCTCTCATGGCGGCGGACTAGGGTTGGCTCCACTCTGCTCCTCTGGTCGGTCGACGGCCGCACGACGCTGTCCCACTTGTGTCTCTCCGTCTCCGTTCCTCACCACTGCTCTTATCCCCGCTCTTTCCCCTCACCAAGACCGCCTCGGCTTCTACCAACCTGATGGCAGTCGCTACCGAGGGAGTGTGACCCTCAAAGACCACACCATTCCTATGCCTCCACAAGCACCAGCAGATCAAGTTGATCGCCGTCCACAAGTTTTTCTCATCGTTATCTCCCGGCGTCTTGGCCGGAAGCCAATCCACTAGACGACCATCGGGGTCAGGGACCCAATCCACTCTCCCCCACCTGCTCAAGAAGGAGTGCCACACCTCTCTCGAGAGGACACAACCAAGGAGAAGGTGGTATATGTTTTCTTCCACTTGGTCGCACAACGGGCAAGCAGTCGGTCTAGGGAGCCCTCTCCGCTCCAAGCGGTCTGCAGTCCAACATCTGTTCTTAAGCGGTAGCCAGAGGAAGAACTTGCATTTGTTTGGAGCCCGGGAGCTCCAAACCTGCTGTGCTCCAGTCAACCCGATCTGGCCCTCAAAGAAACCTCTATAGGCCGAGCGAGCTGAGTACTTGCGGCTGCCCTCCCAGTTCCACTTGAACTCATCCACGGCCCCCTCATTCAAGGTGAATCCTGCCACGCTGTCAGCTAAGGAGAGCAACTCACGGATCTCTTGTGCGTCCAAGTTAGGCGAGATGTCATCCAACCATCCACCTGCGAGCCCCTCCCTGACTCGCCGGGTGCAACGCGCGAGCTTCGGCCCTTTCAAGAGGAGGTTCGGAGCCATATCTTTCACACGCCCACCAGGCAGCCACCTGTCTGTCCAGAAAAAGGTGGAAGCACCGTCACCCACAACTGAAGTGGTGGCTGCCTCAAAAAGCTGCTGCACCACACGGGGGACTTGGATGTTGAACTCACTCCAGGGCTTGGAGCTGTCCGTCCTGCTAAGCCAAATCCACCTTGCCCTGAGAGCGCGGTTCATCAATCGCAGGTTGGGAATACCAAGACCCCCCAAGTGCTTGGGCATGCAAACCCTCTTCCACGCCACCAGACAGTGGCCTCCACGGGCGTCCTTGCGCCCAACCCAGAGAAAGCCGCGGATGATCTTCTCAATCGCCACCAGGGTCTCCACAGACAAGTCAAGAGACATCATGGTGAAAATAGAGATCGAAGAGAGGGTGGTCCTAACAATCTCAAGACGCCCTCCACGATTGAGGAGCCCGGCACGCCATCTAGGAAGATGGTTAGCTATACTGTCCACCAGATTCTGGAGCTGAGCAGGCGTCAGCTTCCTGAGAGAGAGCGGTAGGCCCAGGTAGCGCAGCAGGAACGACAACAACGGGCAGTGCAACTCTCGAGCTACCAACTCTGCCTCGGCCTCTCCACAACGGATCAGATGCGCCGAGCACTTCTCTAGGTTAGCCCTCAATCCGGACACCAAGCCAAAATCGTCGAGAAGTCGGGCGAAGACCCTGAGATCCCTCTCCAAGGGCCGGAGGAAGGTCACCACGTCATCAGCGTAGATAGACGTGCGGTGCCTAAGGCCCGTGTCAGCCAAAGGCGACAACAATCCACAGGCTGTAGCCCTCACACGAGTATATAATAGGAATCCTTCATATCATCCCTTTGTCAAAAAATAAAATATGAGTACCTTTTGAACCAGGACTTTTGCAGAAGTGTCGAATGTCATGACCATAGTGGCGGTAGTAGCTTAAACAGACTACATAGTTGAAACTATGGAGAGAAAATAATGCTAACCAAGGTCAAACTTTTGATGTATGTCATGCTTGTATATTTGTATGTTCCTCAATTGCTGCTTTACTTTCTGAAGCAAATAAGATGAAGCGATGATGGGTACGTTCTTCGTGTAGGTTGAGCGCACAAAAAGCAGGCCTTTGCCATCAGGTGCTGTAACACCTGCTCAAGGAGTGTGCTTCCTCGTATGTGAGGTACTGCTATGGTGGTTGGGCTTTCTTCTCCAACTGAACAACTTCAGGTAAATTGTGTGTTATTCGCTACTGAGCCATGTTGAATTTTTAATTTCCCACAAACTCCAAAGGAATGAATGCTTGTGAAAGAGTAAATGGCACTCGCGGTCACACAACTCGTTGTGTATGTGCACTTAAGTCACACAATTCAAAAACGTGATTTTTTGGTCACACAACTCACAAACGTGTGCAAATTGGTCACAAACGAAACACGTCACCCCGTTTTGGACTGAGTTTTCTTAGAAAAACCCCTGTGTTATATTAGGAGGGTCAATATTGCAAATATCCATGTACATAATGATTTTTAAATAAGATTAAAGATGAATGACGACATGCCTGGACGCGGGAGTGGGCAGGGCGCCGCCACTGCTCCGGACAGGGTAGGCCGCCATCTCTCAACCCCAAAGACGGCGACCGATGCGAACGGCAAAGCCGGCCGGCGGCGGCCACACACGGATTCGGAAGCGGCTACCACCACAGCATGGATGCAACTAACCTATAAATCCATCTCTACTAGACTGATTGATTCGGTATCAATCAGCTATAGCACACAATGGAGACATAGAATTGAGGAGCAGAATCTTTATTGGGCCAATACAATGATAGAGGAGCAAATCAAGCCAACTAGGTAGTATATATTGGTCGCTCTCTCCTCGTCTGGTCTTCCCCGTCAAGATTGGGCTGACGGAATTAGAGCTGCGGTGGTGGCTGCTGCTATTTCGGCGAGCGGAAATTGGAGGGGAGCGGAGGACGTCGCCCTTCCAACGGGCGTCCTCCGGTCCACCCTGTTCGAGGAGCTGCAGGAGCGCTGGAGCACAAGAGGAGCAACGAAGCTCGCCGCCAAGAGCTGGAGCACCAGATGTGCCCCGCCCAGGACGACGACCGCGCTCGGCGGTGAGGGCGCGAGCAGGGGGACGGCGGAGAGCCCGCCCAGGACGGCACCCGGCCGCTTGAGCGCGAGCAGGCGACGGCGCGGCCACGGTTTCCGGTGGATCCATTGATGACGTCAGCATGACGTCATCCATCTTTAATCTTTTTAAAAAATCATTGATATTTGCAATATTGACCCTCCTAATATAACACAGGGGTTTTCTAAAAAAATCAGTCCAAAACGGGATACGTGTTCCGTTTGTGACCAATTTGCACACGTTTGTGAGTTGTGTGACCAAAAAATCACGTTTTTGAGTTGTGTGATGTAAGTGCACATACACGACTAGTTGTGTGACCACCAGTGCCATTTACTCCTTGTGAAATACATTTTTCTTCTATCATTAATTCATTATAGTAATGTTCACCTCTAAATTTACCTCATTGTCTTTGCAGTCGTGTTCTTGGGGCATCTTATATTCCTTTGGTATTTACTTATCCCTGATGAAGAGGATCACATTTTGGGTATGTAAGAGACACATGATAGGTTGTACTACCATAATCTTGATTACAAAGTGGTCACTTAATCTAATGCATTTTGGAACAGCCTCAGGCATATCTTGGCTTGACCTTCAGCTGGGGAGCTTTGTTAGGATGGTCTGCTATTAAAGGGAGCCTAGATCCTGCAGTTATCCTTCCACTCTATACTGCCGGTATATGTTGGACATTAGTGTACGATACCATATATGCACATCAGGTATTTTACTAGTGGTGTTCTTTCATATATCAGTTGAGCAAAAACAATGGTATCGAATAGTCACAGTTTCTGATTTTCGTATCCGAATGCATACCAGGACATAGAAGATGACCTCAAAGTAGGTGTTAAGTCCACAGCAATAAGGTTTGGAGATTTGACCAAGCAATGGATCAGCGCCTTTGGTGCTGCATCAATTAGCAGCTTAGCACTCAGTGGCTACAATGCTCAACTCGGTCGGTGCTCACTATCAGAATTTCATAATCTACGAAGAGCATATTGCTCTTAACATAATACTGACTTTACCCATGATCGACAGCATGGCCCTACTACCTTCTTCTGGCTGCCGCAGCTGCACATTTGGCATGGCAGATTTCAACCGTCGACTTAGCTGACGGCGCAGATTGCAGCAGGAAGTATGTTCCCTTACACTGAAATTCATGAGAATTAGAACGAATGGTGCGTTTACTTGTTTGTTGAAGTGGTTAAACTCACTATGTATAATCTCTGCGTTGCAGATTTGTGTCAAACAAGTGGTTTGGAGCTTTGGTATTCAGTGGAATCCTGTTGGGGCGACTTGCAACGAGATAGATAGATGCGTCAGGCATAATGAATGTGGCACTATATTCGTTCCTGTAAGGTTTTTGATAACTTCGATAGAATTAGTATATTTTTGTGATGGTGTGAGAAGGACAGACAAATTATTTTGACTTTTGACCTTGGCATATGCTAAAATGCAGAGTGTTGCGGAATGAACCGTAAGTTCTGTTTCTGTCGTTATGTATGCCATTCCGAGTCTCTTTGAATAGTAAAGACATACGCTGATGATAAGTTTCGATGTTGTAAGAAGAAAATCGCGATCATTTTGAACCCCCATTCTGTTCCTGATGGGTTATTTCCTTGCGTTCCATGATGGTGCTTCCCATTCTGTTCCTGATGGAAACAGGGAGATAGTATTGCTGTAGAACACATTGTTCTACATTTATGGGATCATCACCACACTTCATAATATGCATATACCGTAGCTTCCACGCATCAATCTAAAGCTTCCACGCATCAATCTAAAATGCTACATTCCACAAACCCACACATGGTTCCAGACAAGCCACAATACAACAGGCACATAGTAGAGCCAGCAGACCAAGCACAAACCAGCATGCATCAGCCGTAAGCTGCTCATGCGGACTGGCTCTGGAGAAGCCCGTCACGGATCTGCGTGGCGATGTCACGCACTGCGCCGGGGCCATGCGGGATGAACACCGCCGAGGACTTGGAGGAGGCGCCGATCTCCTTCATGGTGTCGAAATACTGGGTGATGAGCACCATGTCCATGACGTCCTTGGCGCTGGTGCCGGGCACGTTCACCGAGAAGCCCAGGACGCTGTCCCTCAGGCCGTCCACGATCGCCTGCCGCTGGCGGGCGATGCCGAGCCCGGAGAGGTACTTGGCCTCCGCCTCACCCTCGGCGCGCTTGATCTGCACGATCTTCTCGGCCTCCGCCTTCTCGTTCGCAGCCAACCTCATCCTTGCAGCTGCAAAAATGTACCAAGATCACAATGTCAGTAAATAATTCATTTGTGTCTGGTTTTAATCATGTGTGAGCTTGGCGAATAACCTGCGTTAATCTCATTCATTGCTCGCTTGACATGCTCATCTGGCTCAATGTCAACGATGAGAGTCTGCACAATCTCGAAGCCATATGCTGACATAGCCTTCTCAAGTTCATCCTCCACAGCCTTCGCTATGTCATTCTTCTGCTCAAAAGCATCATCCAGGAGGAGCTTTGGAACGCTTGCCCTGATCACTGTAGATAGATATCAAGTAAACCTAGCAAATTAGTGAAGACATGATAACATGAATTATGAGATATTAGTACAATGAGCTGTATCGGTGATGATATAACATAGCCTCTTGGAAACTAGCAACTTGGTTTTTGAAAGATGAAAACTAGAACTGAAACATCCTATAAAAACCTTAACTTGTCCAAGGATTCATACCATCAAAAACATAAGCTTGGATCTGGGACCTTGTGTTGGTCAGTTTGTAGAATGCATCACTTTCTTTGCCAGCGAGAGGGCGGTACTGAATTGATGCCACAACAGTGACAAACACATTATCCTGTAGAAATTCACATGTCAGCAACAACACACTGATTCATAACTATAGGTGAATAAGGATTAGTAAATACGATTATATCAGAATGAAACTTAGTCGAACGTGGTAGTCGTTCTAGGACTGTATCTAGATTCTAGATGGCAAGTCAAGCTGTTCAAATATAGAAACTGAAGGTTAGCATGATTTATTTTTAACTTTCGGTGTAGTTCATTTTAGTAAAGAAGTCCTCAGAGAACTTATGTTTAGTTCAAAGTTAGGCTTTTAAACTTTTGCTGGGACAGAATCGAAATGATAGCGTCATTCTCCTAAGAAAATAAAACACAGTTTGGCATCCTTCTAACTGAACCTTTGTCTTTGTCTCACAGCGCACATCCAGTTGCTGCAACCTGAGGGTGAGATGGCCAGCTACACGCTTCCCAACCATCCATGGCAGGCAGTGGCATCCTGACTCAAGCACGCTATCGAACTTCCCAAACTGCTCTCTGATGGCTACTGTCGACTGATCAACTTGAACACAGCACAACAAATTGCCCATGACAGCAGGCTTCAGATCGCTTCTGGTGGTGCCTGAATACTGTATGCATCATATGTAAGACTGAATAAGTAATCAGAAATATCTTCAAAATGGTTATATGCATAATCACCTCTAACACTCTAGAAAAATAAATCAACTTGTGATAATACTTTTGTTTAAAAAAAAATCCTTGGGCATACCATCCACACAGCAAGCATTTCTAGACTTACCCCTCCCCCCCAAATTGCTCATATTGACCGAAAAAAAACGAAAATGCAGGAATATACCCGAACCGATGTTGAATTTTCATCGCCTCGGTGAAGAAACCTGATGTCTAAAACATGTTGCTTAATCATTCAATGAAGCCGCAAAACAATTTCAGAAACAAAAAGTATTCAAGAGCAAAATGATTTAATCAGTTTGTAAACATAGCAACGCTTCAGAGATGAATATATCAGTATATGAGTTTTATGTAGATCTGCGCAAAAACAATATTCAAATCTTGAAGCAATGCATAATAAGCAATACTAGAAGAATGCAGCACAACATGCCTGGATTGAAACTTGAACTTGGCCGGAGAAGTGAGAATGATCAGCTGGTAGTATGAGGCTAGGCCAAATGCTCCTTATTTATAAGCACGAGGACCGGCTCAATCACGCGTTCTTATCTGTAACACACAAACTAGAATCAATCAGGGAGTGCACATATCACCCTAACCAATTGACTAATCACCCACTTGTGCGTTTGGATCATGGGGATAGGCTGTTTGTACGGCAGACAGTTGCGTACGGAACAGGCAGTCAGACTAGACGATGACTAACATTGTGAATCCCAAATTCCCAATGGATACTAAAACTGCAGCTGTGTTTCGTGCAATAATTGTGAATCCCAAATTTCCAATGGATTGCTGTTGCAGCTGACAGATGATTCTACCACACATAAGAAAGTCCACGAAAATGCACCCCGTTCCAACTAGAAGTATGATAGTATCAACTAGGGAGAGGATATCCGGCCCAGACCTATATATGTACCTTGCATGGAAAAGATCAACGGAATAAAAATAAAGACTAACATTGGTTCATTATTGGTTCTGTCAAAACCATAACATTGGCTACAAAAGCACTCAATCGCATAAAGTCCTCTTTTGTTTCATAATGATCAGGAAATTGCAGTAGATAGAGATCGAGGAATTGACTAAACTTTGGAGACAGGGAAGGCAACGGAACAATAAGAGAATATCGAGGAGGAAATTGCGCGACAAACGTGGTGTGGGGTTTGATAACCTCAACAAGGCGCAAAGACTTTGTACCAGAGACTTCACAAATCGAAGAAAGAGCAGAAGCGGGAGAAGGAAAAGTATTTTGGGGGTGGCCTTCTTTACCTCGAGGTCTCATAGATGCGAGAAAATAGAAAGTGGAGTGAGCGAGCGAGTGTTTTCCTCCACCCCTAAATTGTACCACCCTGACCCGAAGTACTCGTTGTGCGACGACACACTGTCTAGGATTAGCTCAAGATACGCCGATCTTGCTGAGAAAACTGATCCATAAATTTTATCGGTGAGATCAGTCCAAGGTTGTGGAAGGAGATCGTAATCGAAATAGTCGTACATGCGGAGATCAATAACAATGCAGGAAGTAATCAAATTGACACAATCAAGGAAAGGGTGGCGCCAGCCAGATGGGGCCATGGTTTGGCAACACAGCAACACTCTCTCCTGATCGAACATTCCGTATTGTCTATGCCTTAAAAACTCCAAAAGAAAGTGAGAAATAAGGAAAAAAGAGTACATACTATATGTCTCCCTCTTGTCGCGAGGAAAACAAAGCTTTTAAGAAGGTAGTGGTTCAACATAATTGTTTCGTAATCTAAGCGTTGAAGAGCTGCTGGCACAAGTTTTTTTTACCAAGTTCCGAGCAAGATATCGATCTAAAAAAGTATGAAGGAACAATGTTCAGATATTTGGTAGAACTTCCTCCTTGGAGGTGAAAAAGTTTGAGTCGAAGGGGGTTGATACCAGTGCCGATATAGCTTGTGGGCGTCGCTAAAGAGCGTCATCTCATCCGATGGGTTTGCCCTGATTTCCCTAAATAATCATCCGTTGTATGGTTGTTGGTCCGATTTTTCTTAATAACAGGGTCAACTTTATTTTTTTAAATGATTTGAAAGTGCTCCATGCGACGTTGCCCCTCTCTAAGATGTTTCTCAAAATAAAATAAAAACTTGCCGTTTGGTGGAATGCGTCTCCTTTTTCTGACTTCGGTTTTTTTTTTTTTGAGAAACACAGTACAACGCAGACGCTCATATACACGCGCATACACTCAACCCTATGAACGCACACACGCACACCCTATCCTT
Organism: Poa pratensis; assembly: GCA_947311845.1. NCBI lineage: Eukaryota > Viridiplantae > Streptophyta > Magnoliopsida > Poales > Poaceae > Poa > Poa pratensis. The sequence continues at coordinate 29,785,848 of CAMZMU010000085.1, read as the reverse complement.
ATGAGCACCTCCGAAAGACTGAGCCGGCGGTTGGGTCTTGAGATTGACGAAGTCACCACGGGCGGCTCGCTGTCGACGGGAACGTCGCCTCCCACTGAAAGAATATTCCGCCTAAATGAGAAACACCAACGTCAAACCTGGGGTTTGAACTCTGATGGGCTGGGGGTACAACCACCCTCCTAACCATCTTGCCACAGGCAAATTCTCTTTTCTGACTTCGGCTTTGGGTTCCTTGTGGCTGCACCTGTCACTAATACGGTCTAAATACATGCTCGATTTTGCAATGCAGTGTGAGAACTAATTAGCTCAGAAATAATAAATGGTGTAGGAAACAAAGAAAGGGGAAAAAGTTCAGAAAGTAGTTATTTTTTTTAGATTCATCAGAAAGTAGTAGTACAATGTCAAAATGGAAAGGTTCAGAAAGTCAGTATACGACTGGGCCGAATAGAAGCCCTGCTTACCTGACCAGGCCATTTTGAAGAAAAAAAAGGGAAGCTGAAAGCATTTGTCCATTTGGATTTGGTACGGTGTCATTGCCCACCTGATGCAATGCCGCTCGTCCGGTGTACAGGCGTACAGCCTGCACCGTGAAAGCGTGACTCGCTCACAACAAAGTTGTCAATTGCTAGTCAGTTGTCACACGAACATGCGCTGCACGGGACATCTCGGCGTACTACTACTCTACTAGCGGTACGATCAATTAGACCAGGATTTACTCTCACAGATCACTTGTGACAAAAAATAGTTCATGTGTTTATCCCCCAATATCACAAGTTTCTTACCTCCAGACAAAATATTTACTTGTTACTAATTAAAAAATTAGCCTACATTCTTCCTTTTTCTGAAACGAGGGAAAAACTTTTCGTTATATTGATATATAGAAGGAAAAACATCTAGCAGCCAAGCAAAACCCAAAAAAGCGCTACATTTTAAGTTGTAATTTCAGCCAAATACCTCACACCAGCGATGATCCAGTTCTTGCTCCCATCCTTTATCTTTCAGATCAGGATGGATTACATCACATATTTATTGTTGAAAACACGCTCATTCCTTTTCTTCCACCGAGAATGCAGTGGGGGGCCGAGACGCCGCCTTCAAACATTGAAGCAGCGTGCCACGTCCGGCAACCACGCAAATCGGGAGGGAAGGACATGACAACCATGTGGCTACATCATGTCCGATTCGTTTAGAGAAACGACAGTCAAAAAAGATGTGGCGGACAGTCTGCGGTTGACTTCCTTAGACCCCCTTTTTACTCCGATGATATTGTGGACCACAATAGTTGTAAAGAAAACGAATGCATTTCCATACTATAATAAACAATTGGATGCGGAGACACCATTCATTGTAGAATTCTACAGTGGCAGATTCAATTCTTAATCTGCATGGCCAAATCAATAATTCAATTACCACACTTCAGTAATCGGACTTTTTTATTTTATAAAATTAGACGCTTTTTTAGACCAGACACCCAATTCCTTTGTAGGGACCCATCGAAGGAACCCGACGACAATTGATAGAACCTGACCCGAATTAGCCGCTCCGGGGTTTGGTTGTCGATATTCGATGAGCTCACGCGAAGACGCCGAATAATGGAAGCATGGACAAGTGTTTAGAGGGTAAAACATAAATTGTATAGATATGTGTCGATTATTTGCTTAATATCAATCGGCCATCACATCTCACATATATATGAGAGGTAGGTGGACTTCCCGTGCTAGTTTTGGACTGCCTTAAGAATTACAACTTAAGAATTACAACTGATATTCTAATTTGAATTATATATCTAAACAAGGCAAATTGTCAGATGGTTTTGTACTGGACCCGGACCCAAGTGGGCATCTTTGACTCCTATGGAGCCGGTTTTTTCCTTCGTCTTAACTTGATTCGTCTTGTGCTATATCCGGTTTGTTATTGTGTCTTCAAAGTAGTTGTTATTCCCATGTCTGGCTTGTTCTGTCACAACTTTTAAATCTTTCCGGATAACACCTTTTTTTGATGTGTTTCTACTGAATTGTTGTCGTTCCCCAGACTGCCAAGCCTATCTGATCCACCACTTTCTTTTTTGACATCAACCAGCAGGAGCTCTGCTTATTCATTATTAGAAGAAGGAGAAGTACAACCGCAGTTCAAAGAAACCGCACACAACACACAAGATCCACCACTTTCCAAATTGTCGTGTTGTCAGTTTTGCTGGGTTCCAAGTTTTGTTGTGTTACCGGGCCTCATTTTTTTATGGGTTCCCTGTTTCACCAGGTTGTCGAGTTTTGTCGGGTTCACTTTCCAGATTCCCGGCATTCTATCTAGGTTCTTTTCCAGATCATAAAATTTGCATACTAACTTGGATTGAGACGAGCAAATCATCAAACGTGTTCGTCTTGATCAGACCAATAACTCTACGTGGATCAGTTCTCCAAACTAGCCGGTCTTGATAATAGTCGTGTCCATCTCTCTGGGTTTCTTTTCCGGATTGTCAATCCTTTCCGGGCGGATCTTTAAGCCTTGAGCTGGCCTGCCAAAAATAGGGGCTAGCAATTATATTACTCCCTCCGATCCATATTAATGGTCTCAACATTGTCTAGATACGGATGCATCTAGTCTAAACACTTAACTAGATACATCCGTATCTAGATAAAGTTGAGGCCATTAATATGGATCGGAGGGAGTAGAAAGATTCACTTTTAACTCACAAAACGAATCAAGACTGAATTAAATGCAACGCCGTCTATAGAAAGAAAAAACGAATTGCAAGTGCTCCCTGCCAGGCCGCACCATGTCCCTCTCTTGAGGCGTTCCTAAAAAGGGAAACTTGCCGTGAGTCGAATTCATTTCCTCTGACCTTGCCTATGTGGTTCCTTGGTGCTGCATCTGTCACCAATACGATCCAAATTCCTGCTCGAATTTACTGCGCAATGGGAGAAAAAAATTGCTCAAGAAACGAAGAAAGGGAAAAAGAAAGTTCAGAAATTAGTACTAGTCGCGGGCTGCCTCCCGGGTCGCTCTCATGGGCGACTCTGGAGGCGAAAAAACCCTAGCCCAACTTCTCCCCTCCCTCCGCCGCCTCCCTCGCCGCCGCCAGGGGTCGCCGACGGGATGCGCATGTGCGGTTGACGGCGGCGGCGAGGCCCCCTCCTCGCGCGCAGCTGGCCTGCAAGGGTCGAGATCTCCTCGGGCATGGGCTGCCCGGCGCGACCAACGTGGCGGTTCTTCCGGCTGGTGGCGGCACTCCTGATGCTCCGGCTGGGAAGGCTCGGAGAGAGCCGGGATGTGCGGTCACGGGCGAGCTCTGGCAGCCGCCTCACATCTACGGGCCGGGGCAGGGGCCCTGAGCCCTGGCGAGCCCGTCTCCCCGGCTGGGTGGCCGCCGGCAGCCGTGGTGGCTACTAGCCGTCGTCCCAGCGGCGGATCTGTGCCTTCTCCCTCCAGACCGAGAGCTGGGCGCTGGCAGCAGCCACGGGGGCTGGTGCGCGCCATGCTTCCGGGAAGGGGTCCGCGGGACCTGCAGTGGGCTGTGAGCACTGACGTTGTGAAAGGCTGTGTGCCGTTTGGTCAGGGCTCGGGTGGCCTTGCCATGGTGGTGATCTCGTTTCTTTGCTCGGTTCGCGGCGCGGGGAGTTTGGACGCCGGGGCGGCGGCCCTGGACGGTGGGAATCACTCGGTTGGCGGGCGTGCCGGTGGTTGTGGTGCTGGTTGGTGACCTCGGCAGTGTGGGCGGCGTGGTGATTGACAAGCTGACATCTTGTGGCAGCGGTGGGGTTGTTTCGGCGACGCCCCAAGCCTTGTGTGGTGGGTGACCTAGAGTTCATGCCGAGAGGAAACTCTTGTCCAGGGTGTTCCCGGACCGCGGCGGCGACGTCTTTGGACGCCGTTCCCTTCTTGAAGGCGTTGTTGCGGCTCCCTCGGTCCTCGTCACGTGCTCCGGGTGAAAACCTGAGATCCTCGGATCGGGCGGCGGCGGCGCTTTGGCGTCGTCATCTTCTTGAAGACGCTGCTTTCGAGCACAAAGATGGTTGGCTTCCCGGAGTTTCGGAGGTGTTGGTTGCGGTGGCAACCTCTCGCCGAGCTCTCTCCGGCAAGGTCTACAACTCCCTTTGCACATCGGCGTTTCTTGTTTGGAGCTACCTGGTGCCTGTCTACAGCTTCTGTGGCCAGTGGCGGTGTTTGTCGGTGCTCTCCTTTTCTCATCGGCGTCTCTTTGTGGCCCCCTTGTTGAGCCTGTCCGCAGCTTGTGGTCAGTGGCGACGATGATCACCCATGTCTCCTCGGTGTCTCGTTGAGGGGTTTGATGATCCTGTCTACCTTTGTGGACAGTGGCGGTGTTCTTCGGTGTTTACCTGTAACCGCCTAGTAGTTTCTGCTCTTCTTGTGTGTGCGTGGGGTTGTGTTGTATGCTGGGTTCAGCACTGTGTATCTTACGCGCCGTCTGGCGCTATTAATTTATTGCCGGGCCTTTTCGGTCTGTTTTCTAAAAAAAATAGTACTAGTACGATGTCAAAATTGAAAGGTTAAAAGTTATGGAAATCCCTCTCCGGTCAAATTCTTATCCCCCTGGCCCCTGATACGTCTCCAACATATCCATAATTTCTGATGTTCCATGCTTATATTATACCAATTGCTACATGTTTTATTTACACTTTATAGCATTTTTATGCATTTTCTGGGACTAACCTATTAACAAGATGCCACAGTGTCAGTTCCTGTTTTCTGCTGTTTTTGTATTCCAGAAAAGTTGTTCTGGAAATATTCTCGGAATTTGACGAAACAAAAGGCGAAGTCCCTATTTTTTTGTCACGTACACGGAGCCCGAAGGAGAGACGAAGTGGGGCACCGAGGCGCCCACACCACGTCGCGGCGCGGGCCCCCCTTTTGCTACGCCGTGACGTGGTGAGGGGCCCACGGGTCTCCACCGACATCGCCCCTTCGCCTATAAATTCATCTGTTCAGAAAAACCCTAAATACCTGAGTCATGTTCCACGAAAAGTTTCAGAGCCGCCGCCGCCGTCAACCCTAACTTGGGAGGGTTCTGAAACTCTTCCCGGCACCCTGCCGGAGAGGCGAATCATCACCGGCACTAGTACAGAACGACACATCGGAAACGGGCCAAAAACCCCTTCGGCAACGGAGAAAAGGTCCGTGTCCCCGCTTTCGATACTGATGTGAGGGCCCTCATCGGTAACGGTGGCAGAACACCGTTTCCGATGTGAGAAACTTTCGGCATCGGAGCCTCCGGCCCTCCGTTACCAATGTGTGACCATTTCGGCAACGGAGGGTTTTGTCCTCCGTTACCAGTGTGGTATCATGTCGGCAACGGCTATTTCTGTTTGCCCGTTTCCTATGTCTAATTGCAAGCTAATAGTAATTAGCTGCGCTTGCACGCCCGTGCTACAACAATTATTTAGCAGACATTCAGCCATACAAGTTTACAACAATCATATGAACACAAAGTTTACAACAAATGTTGGAATACAAGTTCACGGCTATTGCTATTGCTACAAATACAAAGTTTTCAGCCATTGTTCGGAAGAAAGTGGACACAATTTAAAGAAGTTACACCACAATGGTGACAACAATTGTTTTGGAAAAATCTATAGTCTCACCAGCGAGAATGCCGGTATGGACAGGTGAACAAATGCCGAATAGGATCTCATGATCATGGATTAGGGTTGTGTAGTTTTCCCTCCTTGCTTATGATGTGTTTAAGGACGAACGCAGCAAACTTGCCTCTCACCATCGTAAGAACATCCTTCTTCAAAGGTGCACACCCCATTCCACCTATAAGCTGCAGGCACATTCTTAGTTAGGTATCTTTCGTCATGTATGTCTGCAAATATTGTTAGGAAACATGAATTGTTGATGATGTCGTGGATTACTGATGACCCACAAGTATAGGGGATCGCAACAGTCTTCGAGGAAAGTAAAACCCAAATTTATTGATTCGACACAAGGGGAGCCAAAGAATAAATATAAGCCTTAACAGATGAATTGTCAGTTCAGCTGCACCTGAAAGTAGACTTCCTCGACACAGATTATCAGTAGCAACGGTGATATAACATCAGTAGTAACAAAGTAATAGCAGCAACAGTGTAGCAAAGACAGCAGCAGTAATTTCAGTAAACAGCAGGATTAAAAGTACTGTAGGCATAGGGATGGATGTACGGGCGTTGCATGGATAAGAGCGCTCATGTAATAATCATAACTCAGGGCATTTGCAGGTAAACAATTATAAAAGCATCCTAGTACTAGTCAAACATAGGCATGTGTTCCGTATATAGTCGTACGTGCTCGCAATGAGAAACTTGCACAACATCTACTGTCCTGCCAGCCCGTTTGCAGCGGGGCCTCAAGGGAAACTACTGGCAATTAAGGTACTCCTTTTAATAAAGTACCGGAGCAATGCATTAACACTCCGTGAACACACGTAATCCTCAAGTCAAAGCCATCCCCTCCAGTTATCCCGGTTCCTGTCACTCCGGGGCCTCGGGTTCCGGACAATAACAGGTGAAAACAACTTGCAGATATGATCTAAAACATAATTATTCTCATGCATCAACAACATGTTCAGATCTGAGATCATGGCACTCGGGCCCTAGTGGCAAGCATTAAGCACAACAATGATAAATAGCACTAACAATGGATACTAGGCACCATGCCCTAACAATCTGGCAACTTATTACATGAACAATCTCATCCAATCCCTACCATCCCCTCAGCCTACAGCAGGGAACTACTCACACATGGATGGGGGAATCATTGATGGTTGATGGAGAGGCGGTGGTGATGACGATGGTGATGATCTCCTCCGAATCCCCGTCCCGGCAGGGTGCCAGAACGGAACTTCTGATCCCCGGAATTGAGATCGCGGCGGCGGCGGAGCGTGGATGTGTTTTGCGAAATATGGTCGAACCCCCTCGATATTTAGGTCAAAGGCAATATATAGTCCAAAGGGGAGCGTCGGGGGGCGACCGAGGTGGCCACGCCACACTTGGGCGCGGCCCCACCCCCAGCCGCGCCCAGCTATGGCGTGGCTGCCTGGTGTGGCCTCTCCGACTCCCCTTCTGGCTCCGTGGGTATTCCGGTGAAATATGACGATCGCAATTGTTTTCGGAGTTTTTCTCGAAAGTTGACTTTTCTGCACAAAAAGAAGACACCAGGGCAATTCTGCTGAAAACAGCGTTAATCCATGTTAGTTGCATCCAAATCATACAAGTTAGATGTAAAACAACAGCAAAAGTGTTCGGAAAAGTAGATACGTTTTGGACGTATCAATTACTAACCGAATCGAGGCTTGACAGTCTTTTCGAGGTGGGAACGACTTTCAATATTGCATTGCACACATAATACCCACAAAGATTTGTACCAGGTGGTTGCTGAGGGCACTGTAATGTTGGTGACAAAATCGCTCACTTACTTTGGCACTACTGGGAAAATAGCTATCAGTGGCGCACCAAATTAGAATTCTGTGGCGCACCCCCAGAATTGCTGGGTGCGCCACAGAATCCTCGCCACTAATTTTGTTTTCTGTGGCGCACAATGGGCGTGCGCCACATAAATCCACTTTCTGTGGCGCACCTGGCCTGGTGCGCCACAGCAATCCACATTTCTGTGGCGCACCTGCCTGGTGCGTCACAGAATTCTGAAAAAATTCAAAAACTGCAAAAAAAAAAAAAAGTTTTAAAAAATCAGAAAAATCAAAATATGAAATAATATGAAAAATCCTAATTATTGGAATTATTTTCAGATTTTTTGAACTGATACCTTCCCGCTAGGTCACCCATCCTCAAATTGCCCCAACCCTAGCACGCTTAACTTCTAAGTTCCACCCACTTCACCTACCTTTGTGCTACTCAAGTTCTTATTGATATATATATCATATGTATCCTCTTAAGTCTTGTATGTGTATATGTTATGTATATGTTATAAACGTGTGTTTTTAAATTTCAGATTTTTCAAAAACTTCTAAACTTTCAAAAGGAGATTCAAAAGTTTCAAAAGATCCAAAAAAAAAAATCAAAAAACTTAAATTTTTTCAAAAAATCCAAAAAATTCAAAAAAAATCTAAAAATCTAAAAAATCCAAAAAGAATTAAAAATTCCAAAAAAAAATCAAGAAAAGTCAACAATCTTATTTGTTATACATTTCTGTGTCTTTTTTGGAATTTTTGAAAATTTTAATTTTTTGAATTTTTTTTGATTTTGCTGCGAAAAATCGTCTGTTTGAAATAACTTTTTTTTCTTTTAGAATTTGAGGAATCTGTGAATTGCTGACCGGGTAAACATTTGAGGAATCTTTGAAATAACTTTTTCCTGTTTGTTGCAGAAAAGGTCAAAATTCATATTTCAAAATTTCTATACCTACTAGACACTCATACGTAACTACATGTCAAAGGATTTTATTTATTGAATTTTTTATCATTTTCTTTTACTTCCTGCAAGACAAAAAAGGCGATCCACGGGGGGGGGGGGGGGGGGGGGGGGATTTGAAAAAATAATCCCGTGCTTGGTGCGCCACAGAATGTCACCGTGCGCCACAGAATTATTTTTTTCAAATTTTAACCCGCCCCCCAGATAACTTTCTGTGGCGCACCTGGCCATGTGCGCCACAGATATGTGACTTTCTGTGGCGCACCAAGCACATGGCTAGGTGCGCCACAGAAATATGGGTGCGCCACAAAAATATATTTCTGTGGCGCACCAATTAAGGGTGCGCCACAGAATGTAACCTACCTATAAGGGTTTTCCCAGTAGTGTGGTTTGCTAGCAGATATTTGTGAAAACTAGGAATAAAGTAGCAACTGTTACCGGGTTAACTTTTTCGTGACTCAATATGGCCTCCTGTTCTCCTCTCTTGGCCAACGGTCTCTTGATTATCGTCAGGTACTTTTCGAACACACTACAAAAGTAATGAGTTGGCGGATTGAGAAAACAACACGTGAAAGTTAAATCATAAAGTAAACTAGGGAACGATGTAATACCTGTTCAAGAATTCCTCCAAGGGTTATAATTTATACTTCCAAGTACGGAATCTATATACAATACCTTGTTCTGTTTAGGAATGATGATAGCTAAGAACCAGTGAGAACTGCAAAGGAAAATAACAAACTTACGCCTGATGGTAAGGAAGCAGGATGTACAGATAATTTTTGATAACAAACTTACGCCTGATTGTAAGGAAGCAGGATCAACTCTTTGTCTTGATAATGAGTCAACGCTTTCACAGCATAGTCGAATGTACTTTCGTATTGATTGCTGCAGATGTTCGTGTAATTGATAAGAGCCGGTCAAGGAAACCTACCGGTTCTTTCCTGCGGTTGCACTCGAATACCTGGCTCCTAAGTACAAGAAAGAGAATAGTTAGCATGTACTGAACAGAAGAAAGCTATTAAAATGTGAAAAGTATTTGTAAGGCACATACAATGTGAACAAACGCATGAACGTGCCATCAACAGTATTCAGGTTGAAAACTTGGAACATCTCTGAAAACTCCCAGCTAAACGAACGTCATCTTCGACGCCGTAAAAATCCTCTTTCCTGATACTGAAGGTCATGTCCTTATTCTCTTCACAATATAGGAGGTACTTTTCATGAAGCTGCTGGCAAGCCAAGCCTGATCTTTGTAATCCATCTCTAGTCAACAATGGCTGTCCACGCACGTATTTGGGGCCACTTTGCACCTCTGCATTGTATTTCTTATTAAATTCTTCGTCATCTAGGTATTGGTCGCGTAAATCGGTGCAGTATTTTTTTATTTTTAGTGGTCTTGGGCTTCATCGGGGTTCTATTTATCGGGGCCATCTTGGCATGGTCCTTCGCCCGGACGGGTGTGGTGCCTCTACGTGTCCGAACAAGTTGGGGCGGAGGCGGAGGCGGCAGATGAGCCTGCTGTGGCTGAGGAGGCAGGGACGGCAGTTGAGCCTCCTGTGACTGAGGCGGAGGCGGCAGATAAGCCTGCTGTGGCTGAGGCGGAGGCGTAGGCGGTGTTGGTGTAGCTTCAACCAAGTTGGTGGTGTTGTTCACCACAAGGGCAGTAGGTGAGTTACCATCGACAGGCGGTGTTGGTGTGGCTTCACAACTCTGTGCAACCGTTGTATCTTCAACTGCTTGTTCTCTGGAAGGCTGTTTGGCCGCAATATCAAGGAGGAGCTGTGCTGAACGGAGGCCTTCAGACGACGCCATCTGTCGAGAAGCTGTTGAGGTGGATGGCAGGGCACTGAGAAGAGAAATCTCCTTCTTGGGCCACTGTACGTATCTCAGCTTAGCCTGGCCCAAGCTTTGTACGTCTGCATCGACGCAGGTGTTAAATAGCAAGATGCCTTCGAAGCCAGGCATGACCTTGTCCACAAAGCACATTGCAAAACCTGGCTTTAAGGGCACACCATCCACTTGAGGTACCACATCGGTAGGTGGCTGAACCATACCTAGTGCTGCCACCAGGGGATGATGCGTCATCACGGTTACAGGCACATGTAGTTTGCATCTCACCGGGCTCGTGATGTCGTCCACAGCATATTTGCCGGTGTCTACAAGACCATCAACCGACAATGATCCACAACTACTCCTGGCTGCAGGGCACTCCCCCCTACCGGGATCAAGGTGACCGTCTCGAAGATGCTTAACGATATTGGCCGTAATATTTGTCTCTAGTGCTTTCATTTGAGCGTCATGTCTGGCCTTTTTCATTGCCTGCCTTTCAGCCTGGTCTATCGCGAAAGCCTTCTTGTGGCCAACATGGGTGCCGTACGTCCGAGACCGACCAGAGGGCTCAGGCGTAGCCAAAGCTTTTGAGAGAATGTCATCTTTCCCTCGTGCCAGAATCTCTCCGCTGTCCTTTTTATTTTTCAGCTCCAGCTGGAGATAAGACAAGTAGTACACTGAATTCAGTACACAAGGAAATATTGTGTCAGTTAAGGAGGAAACAACTTAGGTTATATATGGTTATTACCATTGTTTTATGTAACTTTTGGGTCTCGGGGTGAGTTATAACAAGTTCACCAACTTCGTTTGTTTTAGACCTCGCCCTCAAGAAGTCTCGTGCCCGTTCACCTTCAAGATCAGAGTAAGGAACCGTGCCCCCCGAAGCAACTGCTTCTTCATCCTGTTTTCTCCATATGGGCTTCGAACCAGCATATCCAAGAACCCCCATATTGTGGGGATGCTTGTTTTTACTGATGAGGGCGCTGCCGGCTTTACTCTTTGTTAGGAACTCCTCCGTCCTCCTATACTTCTTGAACTCCTTCCAGTCGTCAGGTTTAATGAAGGGGTATACAAGTGTAGCATCCCGATTTTTCTTCTGGAATTTGGAGTACAGACGGTGCCTGAAGTTACGGAACGAATCCTTTGCTTTAGAAAGAGCAGCAGCTTGAACTGCAGGCTTCCATTCCTCATTTGCGAGCTGGAACTGGCTCATTATGGCGTTGACGATGAAAGTCTTTTCTTCTGGAGTGACTTGACTCCAGTCGTCAACCGTAATGGGGACCTTTTCCCTGACTACACACCCACACAATGTCTTAAATTTCCTATGTGCCTTGACTGGTTTCAACGGGGCACCAGTTTTCTTGTCAATCATCTCCACTGTAAATGTTCCTCTTGGCTTTAGGGTTGGTTTTCTAATTCCTCGACCCCTTTGTTTCATGATAAACTGATCCTGCTGCGAGGATGAGCTCGAGGACCCTTCATCACCAGACGACAGCTCTGAATAACAGGTGAATAATAGAAGGTGGATCTCAATAATTAAAACTAAAAGGTCCGACTTTACAGTGTGTAATACAGTTAATCAGCACAACTAACCTGTCCCAAGTGTGTCTCCGGCATGTATGGTCGCCGCTGTCTGCCCCTTCCTCTATTGCGGGCAAATCTGTGGCGGCAGCAGCTCCGGGAGCCAAATCTGTGGCGGCAGCAGCTCCGGGAGCCAAATCAGTGGAGACGGCGGCCAGATCTGTGGCGGCAGCATCTCCGGGAGCCAAATCAGTGGAGACGGCGGCCGCGGTTGTCGCCTGAGGGGGGGCATAGAGCCCACCCTCTGGGCGTCTTCGCTGACCACGGCGTCGGCGCGACGCCGTCGTAGCCTGGAGCTGCCCCGCGGCGTGGGTTGGGGGACGGCCAGGGAAGCCGTCTGCGCCGCAAGGGCGGCCCGAGTAGTCCGCATAACTAACTCAGCTGAGACCGTGGGTGGGGGACGGCCAGGGAAGCCGCCTGCGCCGCAAGGGCGGCCCGAGTAGTCCGCATAATGAACTCAGCTGAGCGTGAGTACGCCGCCGGGGGTGGTGTTGAAGACGGTGAGCGGGGGGAAATGCGAGGGGTGGTAGGTTGGTCCCAAAGTTAAGTCTGGAAGTAGGGTTTATGTCACATCGGCAACGGTGCATTCAAAAAAACCGTTGCCGATGTGGTATAAATAAATTATATTTCGGAATTTGAATAAACGTAGCGTTTACGGTTGAAAATTAAGAAATAACAACAGCACATTACTTTGCCAATTAAGAAATACAATTATCACTTTAGGGTACAAATTAATTTGCTCATTCTTCGTCCTCCTCTAGTAAAACTGGATCAACCTGAATATTTCCTTTGTAAATTGCCCCATCGGAGTGATCATCTCTTGCGTAAAAGCCATCTCCAGGAGCCTGTCGGTCATTGATCTGTATGCGTTCTCCAGTTGCTGGCAAGTCTTCATACTGGTTGTACTCTTCTTCATCAGTAACGTCATCCACCCCAACGATCTTCCTTTTCCCATTCATCACAACATGGCAATTTTTATGTAGTAGGTCTTTGACATAGAAGATCTGGGTGGCTTGGGTAGCTAAAACGAAAGGTTCATCTTTGTATCCCAATTCGTTGAGATTGACATATGTAGTGCCGTACTGGTCAACTTTCGCATGACCCAGTTTGACCCATTTGCATTTAAACAATGGAACCGTGAGTAATGTATCGTACTCAGCTCCCAAATCTCCTCAATTACTCCATAGTACCAATCCTTCCTCCCATTCGGATCTACCGCTTCCACTTTAATAGAGCTATTCTGATACATGGTCTTGTTGTCTCTATTCTTTGTATAAAAGGTGTAGCCATTCAGGTCATATGCTTCCCATTTATGAACCGTAAAGTTTGGCTTTCTTGCCAAACTTTTTAAAGTCTCGTCATCATCTCCGACACAATTCGTCATCAGCCAATCAGCGAATCTCTGGCTGTGCAGTTTCAAGACTTGTGCTTCCTTCTGATTCTCTGTCAAGCCTCGGCCTCCTAGCTCAATTCTAAGTAGATCCTTGTGAGCATCCACATATGGTGTAACGACTGCAAGGTGCTGCAATACGTACAAATGTGCTTTCTCAAATAATTCACACTCTGGCCAACATGATTTATCTTTCATTAACCCTTTTCCATCTAGCCTCCCCTCATGCCTGGACAGAGGCACCCCGATAGGTCGGTGGCCATCCATGTAGCTGATGAAATACTCAACCACCTCCTCCGAAAGATATCCTTCAACGATACTTGCCTCTGGCCGATACCTGTTACGGACGTAGTGCTTGAGTATACCCATGAAGCGCTCGAACGGATACATAGTGCGCAGATACACTGGACCACATTGCTTTATCTCATAAACAATGTGTACAATTAGATGGACCATTACGTCGAAAAACGAAGGGGGGAAGAACATCTCCAGCTGGCAGATAGTCTTCACAACATCTTCTTGCAATCTGTCTAATTTGAATGGATCTATTACCTTCTGGTATATAGCGTTGAAAAAATCACATAACCTCATGAGAGCCTCTCGAACGGGTTTAGGCAACATATTTCTAATTGCCACAGGGAGCATCTGTGTCATCATCACATGGCAGTCATGTGACTTCATCCCCATCAGTTTCTTTTCTTCAAACGACACCAGAGTCCTGATGTTTGCGCAGTATGCTGACGGAACTTTCATATCATACAAGAATTGCAAGAACTCCTTCAACTCTTCCTTCGATAACTGGTAGCAAGCAGGTGGGAGGTACCACTGCCCATTAGGCTTCTCTTGTGGCTTCAACTTTTTCCTTTTATATTTCAATGCAAGAATATCCAGCCGTGAATTCATACCATCCTTCGTTTTATCCTTGTTATTCATTACACATCCAAGAACGCTTTCAGTTACGTTTTTCTCGACATGCATGACATCGATGCAATGTTGAACGTCCAGATATGCCCAATACTTCAATGCCCAGAAAACCGATCTTTTCTTCCACACTGCCTTCTCACGAGACTGGGGTTTCTTCCCCTTACCAAAAATAGTGTGTACATCCTTCGTCTGGTCATCGACATCCGCTCCTGAAAATGGTTCTGGCGTGTCATCGGTCTCAATCGTATTATCGAACGGGGCCTTCAATCTACGATACGGGTGATTCTTTGCCAAAAACCTTCGGTGCCGCATGTACACTGTCTTCCTTGAATTCGGCAGCCAAAGACTTTTTGTTCTCTCTTTGCAAGTGACACATGCAAAGGATCCCTTCAAACTCTGCCCTGACAAGTTCGCAAGTGCAGGATAATCTTGAATGGTCAGAAACAACATTGCTCTGAGATCAAACTGTTCTCTCTTGAACGCATCATACATTCTTACCCCATCCCACAGTACTTGTAGTTCTTCGACAAGTAAACTCAAGTAAACATCAATGTCATTCCCAGGTTGTTTTGGTCCTTGAATAAGCATCGACATCATGATATACCTCTTCTTCATGCACAACCAAGGAGGAAGGTTATACATTGCTAAAAGAACTGGCCAAGTGCTATGTCTGCTGCTCATGCTGCCAAAAGGATTCATTCCATCTGTACTTAGTGCAAACCTTACATTTCTGGGGTCCCTGCCAAAGTCTGGGAACTCATAATCGATAAGCCTCCACTGTGGTCCATCAGCCGGGTGTCTGAGCAGTCCATCTTTTTTCCTTTTATCGGCATGCCAACGCATCAGCTCTGACTGCTTTGGGTCTGCATACATACGCTTCAATCTGGGTATTATTGGCAAATACCACACAACCTTGTAAGGGACTCCCGTTGTGACCTCATCCTCGCCCTTGTCTCTGTCTTTTGCTAGGTTGCGTTTGTAACGAGGAAAGTTACATATGGGACAACGCCGCATATTTTCATTTTCCCCTCGGTAGAGAATACAATCATTCTTACAAGCGTGTATCTTCACGTACTCGGCTGGAATGGGGCAGATCACCCTCTTGGCATGGTAAGTGTTCGCTGGCAAGTCATTTCCAGGTGGAAGTAATAATGCGACAAGTTTTAACAGCTTTGTGAAGCTCACATCGGATGTACTACTCTCTGCCTTGTATTTCAACAATTCTAGTGTCGCATCCAACTTGCTGAGCTTGCATTCCGGATACAGAGGTTTCTTCGAGTCCGCCGACTGACAGAGGAAATTCTTTATCTCATCATTACCTTCCATATTATTCTCCAAATCATTGATCATCTGTTCTAGGTTTTTTTGTGGACCATCGGCTCTGGTTTCATCTGGATGCACATCATCATCAGCGTTGCCCAAACCATCTCTGGCATTGACTTCATGATTATCGTTGCTCAAATCATCACGGTTGTCGGCAAAGATTGCTGGTTGTTGTTCACCGTGTTTTGACCAACATGTGTACGATTCCATAAATCCCCTCAAAATAATGTGTTCTTCTATCGTTTGTCTTCTAGGCCACAAGACTTCATTCTTACAGATAACACAAGGACAAAACATCTTCGGTTCATTACTTTCTAGCATGTGTTGCGAAGCCCTGTCCAAGAATTCAACCACACCTTGTGAGAATTCAGGACTCGTGCGACCACCGTACATCCAAGCTCGATCAAGAACCATCTAGTAAAATGGCAAACTACATATGTAAGATTTATACTCCGCGCTCCTAAATCAAAATAATTAAAAAAAAAGTAGTAGGTTTTCGGGTTATACCACCGCCCCAGTAGCTGTGGAATCGGGCCCAAGCTTCCCTGCGCTGCCTCTCGACGCCGGCAACCAACGCGCTGCCTCTCGACGCCGGCAACCACCGCGCGCCTATCGACGCCCGCAGCACAGATGTAAGATCTGGACTCCGCCTCCGCCCTCGCCGCCGCCGCTCCTATCTTTCAGTCTTATGGGAATCTCCGCAGCTGGCTAACTCGACACCACTCATAGCGTTAGGTCTGGATGGAATCATCGGATACGGTCATCCATATTAACCGTTTACAATAATGAAAATAATGCATACGGACACGAAAATATGTCCGTTGCTCATATAAAGCAAACGGTTGCGGAAAGCACAACCGTTGCCGATGTGTCGCGGGTCGCGGGAGGATAGCCCTCGCGGGCGGCTTTTTCCGCGCGGAAGGCTCGATTCTCCGTCGCCTAACTCCTGCCGTTTCCATAGAGGGGTATCCGATGTGTCGTTCTGTACTAGTGCGGAGGGCTCTACATCGCCATGCCTGCCTTCGGAGTGATGCGTGAGTAGTTCATCCATGGACTATGGGCCCATATCAGTAGCTAGATGGTTGTCTTCTCCTCTTGTGCCATCATGTTTAGATCTTGTGAGCTGCCTATCATGATCAAGATCATATTATTGTAATGCTACATGTTGTGTTTGCTGGGATCCGATAAATATTGATACTATGTCAACTTGATTATTGAATTATCATATACATGTTATTTATGATCTTGCATGCTCTCCGTTGCTAGTTGATACTTTGGCCAAGTTGATGCTTGTGACTCCAAGAGGGAGTATTTATGCTAGATCGTGGGTTCAGTCTCCATTTAATCTGGGGAGCGACAACAACCTCTAAGGTTGTGGATGTGTTGTTGCCACTAGGGGTAAAACAACGATGCTTTGTCTAAGGATAATTGTGTTGCTTACATTATGCACTTTACTTAATGCAATAGTCTGTTGCTTGCAACTCAATACTGAAAGGGGTGCGGATGCTAACCTGAAGGTGGACTATTTAGACACAGATGCATGCTGGATAGCGGTCTGTGTACCATGTTGTAATGCCCAAGTAAATCTCATTGTAACTGTCATAACTTGTTCATGCATTATTATGCACTTCTCTATTTGTCAATTGCCCAGCTGTAATTTGTTTACCCAACATGTTAGTTATTTATTATAGAGTGACACCACTAGTGAACTGTGGACCCTGGTCCATTCTTTTACATCTGGTAATACAGCCTACTGCAAACACGTTTCCTTTCATTCTCTGCAAACAAACATCATTTTCCACACTATACGTCTAATCCTTTGTTTTCAGCAAGCCGGTGAGATTGACAACCTCACTGTTAAGTTGGGGCAAAGTATTTTGGTTGTGTTGTGTGCAGGTTCCAAGTCAACCGCCAGCGCAAGCACTCTTTCTGACACCGTTGACAGGGAGAAGAAGCACCTCTGTTCAGCAAACTTCCACCTCCCTGCAACACCACTTTTTCTGGCACCGTTGACACCTTCAGAAGTGTCTTCATCTCCTACTGGTTCGATAACCTCGGTTTCGTACTGAGGGAAAACTTGCTGCTGCACTCAGCATACCTTCCTCTTGGGGTTCCAATGAACGTGTGTCTTTCACGTCATTAAGCACTTTTTCTGGCGCCATTGCCGGGGAGATCAAGCCTTCTGCAAGGGGAGTCTCTCACTTCCAATATCTTTACTTTGTTATTGTCTTGCTTAGTGATGCATGTAAAATGCATACATGAACTTTGCACTTTAATTGCTTATATTAAAATCATATTTGCATCATATAAGGGTTATATCAATGTTTTATAATGATTTTTGGGAATATTCATTTATTTCCTATTTTTATGGAATTAACCCTGCACAGGCAGAAAACCCGTTTTCTTATTTTAATGTTTCAGGGACCCAAACGTCAACGAAATCACTGGAAATTTACGGGCGTCAATATTTGGAAGGAAGAAGACCTGTGGGCGAAGGAAGCGAACAAGCGGAGGCCCGAATGGGGGTGGCCCACGCGGCCAGGTACTGTGGCCGCGTGGGGCCCACCCGTTTGGCCCTCGTGGCTCCGTTGCCGTCGATCTTCGCTCCACCGACATAGTCTTGACCTAAAAACACCTATAAAAAAGGTCCCCTGACGTTCTCTGAAAGGAGCGCCGCACAAACACAGAAACACCGAAACGGAGATCAGGAGCTGCAGATTGGAGGGGGAAAACTCCGGCGGGGCGCTGCGGCGTGGTCTCCATCTTCTCCATCGACTTCTCCACCGTCTCCATGATGAAGAGGGAGTAGTCCACCTCTGGACTATGGGTTTGTTGAAGTAACTTATGTATCTCTCCTCTCTTGAGCTTCACTAATTAGCACCGTATGAGCTGCTGAACATGATTACGGTCACCGTTGTAATACCTTTGTGGTGGATCTTTATGAGTTAATATATGTTTGAGATTGCAATGTTTGTTTCTGTTATGAGTATAGATGCATATTATGTACCCCGTTCTTGTCTACTTGTTTTGATCAAGTATGTTTATGAGAGCGTGTGTGGGGGAACGTGTGCATTAGTTGGAGTAACGGGGGGTGGCTAGTGCAGTGAACGTGAGAGAAAGTTCTGCGATCCACTTTGGTATCTTTACCTTACTTTGTTACCTCACTAGGGATAAACTAAAATACCATGCTACCGGGGATGTGGACGTGACCATTGCCACTACTCCATGACTAGATCTAGCATGTTCTTATTTTCACTTCATGTCATGATACTTAATGCTATACTCTGAGTTATCTTAATTACTGAGGTGTTATGATTTAGTTCGCATCTTGGTGGAGTATAAGAGAGGTTAATAACCAAAGATCTCTATGTTAGGACGTGATGCCCATATATCTAAGTAACTTGTTATCAAACCTGTGTTGTAATCTCATATGTTAACTTTGTGTGTTCCATTGTCTACCACTTTATAAAGAGAGAGTGCATTTGTGAAACCATGAACCCCAGTCCATTTTTAATCATAAGAAACACCTTTCCAACACCATATACCACTTTTCTATTTTCAGCCATCATTAAATCCGAAAATACAAAAATACTTTTCATCTTGCATACATCATTCAAAAACCCAAAAAATATCATTTATCATTGCATCCACCATCATTGCATATTTATTTCTTGTTTGCATTGCATAACTATCCTGATATCATTCTTACACCTTGTGCTTGACAACCACAGGTGAGGTTGAGGACCAAAACATCTAACCTTGCTTTGTAGGTAACCAAAATAAGGATAAGAAGATAAATCTACCACTTCAGATTCCCCGAGAGTTCGATATTAAACCCTCGAGTCACCCTCGTGGGGAAAACTGTCTTCCACTTACTATACACTCTGCACTTGGAGTCTCAACCTAATCCGTTTACTTTTACAGGTATCAAAGCCTTGCTCTTCGGGACCATCACTTAGTTTATTTTTATTTTGTCTTGTTGCTTCTTTTATCAAAAACACAAAAGAAATTAGTTACTTGCATTTATTTTTGTATTTCGGCCTAGTTTTATTTTTGCTGAAATGAGTACTCCTGAGAAAACCAAGTTGTGTGACTTCACTAGGACAAATAATAATGATTTCATATGCACTCCTATTGCTCCACCTGCTTCTAAAGCAGACTTTTATGAAATTAAACCTGCTCTGTTAAATCTTGTTATGAAAGAGCAATTTTCTGGTGTTAGTACTGATGATGCTGCTGCTCACCTTAATAATTTTGTTGAACTTTGTGAGATGCAAAAGTATAAAGATATAGATGGAGATATTATTAAACTGAAATTGTTTCCTTTCTCTTTGAGAGGAAGAGCTAAAGAATGGTTGCTATCTTTGCCTAGAAATAGTATTGATTCATGGACTAAATGCAAAGATGCTTTCATTGGAAAATATTATCCTCCTGCTAAGATTATATCTCTGAGAAGTAGCATTATGAATTTCAAGCAATTTGATAATGAGCATGTTGCCCAAGCATGGGAAAGAATGAAATCATTGGTAAAGAATTGTCCTACCCATGGACTGACTGCTTGGATGATCATCCAAACCTTTTATGCATGACTAATTTTTTTTTCAAGAAACCTCCTGGATTCAGCTGCTGGAGGTACTTTCATGTCCATCACTATGGATGCTGCAACAAAGCTTCTTGATGATTAATTATTCTAAATGGCACACCGAGAGGACTCCCCAAGGTAAGAAGGTAAATTCTGTTGAAGAAACCTCTTCCTTGAGTGATAAGATTGATGTTATTATGTCTATGCTCGTGAATTGTAAATCTCATGTTGATCCAAATAATGTTCCCTTAGCTTCCTTGGTTGCCCAAGAAGAGCATGTTGATGTGAACTTCATTAAAATAATAATTTCAACGACAATGCTTATAGGAATAATTTTGGTAATAACAATTATAAGCCTTATCCTTCTAATAGTGGTAATGGTTATGTCAATTCCTATGGTAATTCCTATAGCAATAATAGAAGTGTACCCTCTGATCTTGAAGCCATGCTTAAGGATTTTATTAGTACATAAACTGCTTTTAATAAATCTGTTGTGGAAAAGCTTGGTAAAATTGATGTTATTGCTTCTAAAGTTGATAGCCTTGCTCGTTGGCGGAGGTGTGCTCTGAGTGAAAGCTTTGCAATCACCAGTGGCGTTACGATGACGGCGGCACCTTCGGTGTCGTACTCCTTCTTGAAGGGGTTATCATGGAGTTGCACCCCCTGCCGTCACGAGCATCGAGTGTATTCCGGGTGAAAACCTGATGTCGTGGTATCGTCACGGCAGATGCCATGTGGGGTGGCTTAAGTTAGGTATGAGCCAGGCGACTTAGGATCACGGAGAGGTAGCACGCAGTGTTTACCCAGGTTCGGCCCCTCTTGGCGAGGTAAAGACCTAATTCCTGCTATATGTATTGAAATGTGTCTGGGTGTACAATGGCGTGCGCGCTAGAGCTTGCGGGTGCTCTGGCGGCTATGGAGTGAGATGAATCTACCTCTAGGGTTGCGCCTAGCCGACTTTATACAGGGAGTCGGCTAGGGTTTACAGGGTGCGACGGGTGACCTAGGCGGCGCTAGCTAACTCGCTACAAGTGCAGCCTCATGAAGCGCACTCTTCGGGATACGCAGATCCTTCTCTGATTCGGAGATATCTGCTTGCCGCCTTCTTCGAGCCGGCCCACCGGGTACCTTGGGGACCCGGCATCCTGGAAATATGGCCTCCGGGTGGGTTCAGGGCCACCAGGCCTTGTGGTCCAACTTGTGGTCTTGGGCTTACTGATGCGTGTAAACCACATGTTCGTTGGGAGACCCCAAGAGTAAGGTTTGATGAGTGTAGCAGCAAGTCTTCCCTCAGTAAGACTACCAAGGTTATCAATCCAGTAGGAGGTGAAGACACTTCTGAAGGTGTCAACGGCGCCAGAAAACTTGCTTCGTCGTAGGGGAGGAAGAAGTCCTGACGGTTGACTTGGAATCTGCACACAGGACAATCAAACTACTTTGCCCAACGAATCAGTGAGGGTGTCAATCTCACCGGCTTGCTGAAAACAAAGAATTAAAAGTGTTGTATGGAAAATGATGTTTAATTGCAGAGAATGAAAGAGAACAATGATTGCAGTAGGTTGTATTTCAGATGTAAAAGAATGGACCAGGGTCCACAGTTCACTAGTGGTGTCTCTCCATAAAGATAACTAACATGCTGGGTAAACAAATTACAGCTGGGCAATTGACAATATTGAAAAGTGCATAATATGCATGTGCAAGTTGTGGTGTCTGCTATGAGATTCATTTGGGCATTACGACAAAGTACACAGACCGCTATCCAGCATGCATTTGTGCCTAAATAGTCCACCTTCAGGTTAGCATCCGCACCCCTTCCAGTATTAAGTTGCAAGCAACAGATAATTGCATTGAGTAAAGTGCATAATGTAAACAACACATTCATCCTTAGACAAATCATCATTAGGTTACCCTAGTGGCAACAACACATCCACAACCTTAAAGGTTGTTGTCACTCCCCCAGATTAAATGGAGACTGAACGCACTATCTAGCATAAATACTCCCTCTTGGAGTCACAAGCATCCACTTGGCCAGAGTATCAACAAGCAACGGAGAGCATGCAAGATCATAAATAACATAGACATGATATTTCAGTATTCAACTTGACATAGTATCAATATTCATCGGATCCCAGCAAACACAACATGTAGCATTACAATAAGATGATCTTGATCATGATAGGCAGCTCACAAGATCTAAACATGATGGCACAAGAGGAGAAGACAACCATCTAGCTACTGCTATGGACCCATAGTCCAAGGATGAACTACTCACACATCACTCCGGAGGCAGGCATGGCGATGTAGAGCCCCCCGGTGATGATTCCCCTCTCCGGCAGGGTGCCGGGAAGAGCTTCAGAACCCTCCCGAGTTAGGGTTGACGGCGACGGCGGCTCTGGAACTTTTCGTGGTTTTTGACTCGGGTGTTTAGGGTTTTCCCGAGAAAGGCAATTTATAGGCGAAGGGGCGGCGTCGGTGGAGGCCCGAGGCCTCCTCACCACGTGGCGACGCGGCAGGAGGTGGGACCGCGCCACCATATGGTGAGGACGGCCCACTGTCCCCCTTCGTCTCTTCTTCGGACTCCGTGTACGTGTCAGAAAAATAGGGACTTTGGCTTTTGTTTCGTCCAATTCCGAGAATATTTCCAGAAAATAGGAACTGGCACTGTGGCATCTTGTTAATAGGTTAGTCCCAGAAAATGCATAAAAATGATATAAAGTGTATATAAAATATGTAGCAATTGGCATAATATAAGCATGGAACATCAGAAATTATAGATACGTTGGAGATGTATCAAGCATCCCCAAGCTTAGTTATACTCGTCCTCGAGTAGGTAAAACGATAACAACAAAATAATTTCTGAGGAGACATGCTTTCACACAATTTTGATCAAATAATATTGCAAGGCTCATGTCATGAATGAAGTGACTCAAGGCAATGGTCTATAGTTTGCTAACAAATAGATAAAGAGTAAACAACTGAATCATATAAGCAAAAACTTTTCATGAATAGTACTTTCAAGACAAGCATCAAAAAGCTTTGCATAAGAGTTAACTCATAAAGCAATTGATTCTAAATAAAGGCATTGAAGCAACACATAGGAAGATTTAAGTTTCAACAATTGCTTTCAACTTTCAACATATATATCTCATGGATATTGTCAACACAAAGTAATATACCAAGTGCAATAAGTAAGCATGTAAGAATTAATGCACACAAAGTTGACACAAGTGTTTGCTTCTGAGATAGAAAGAAGTAGGTAAACTGACTCAACATAAAGTAAAAGAAAGGCCTTTCGCAGAGGGAAACAGGGATTAAATCATGTGCTAGAGCTTTTTAAGTTTTTGAAATCATATAGAGAGCATAAAGTAAGTTTTTGAGAGGTGTTTATTGTTGTCAACGAATGGCAGTGGGCACTCTATCCCCCTTGTCACCCAGACTTTCAAGAGCGGCTCCCATGAAGGACGTTATTTCTACCCAAGGGTAGATCATCCCTCTTCTCTTTCGTTTACACATGTATATTTATAAATTGGTATGACACTCCTCCCAACCTTTGCTTACATAAGCCATGCCTAACCGAATCCTCGGGTGCCTTCCAACAATCACATACCATGGAGGAGTGCCTATTTGATAATGTTTAACACTTTGAAATTTGCTTTTGATAAATCATTGGCAAAACATGTGAAGAGAATTAAGCAGTTATAGTTGTAATTAATTGGGACTGGGCACCCCATTTGCCAGCTCTTTTTGCAAAGTTATTGGATAAGCGGATGTATATGCCACTAGTCCATTGGTGAAAGTCTGTCATGAGTAAATGACAAGGTGATAGAGAAAACGCCACATAACTTCCTCATGAGCTATAAAACATTGACACAAATAAGGAGTAATAAAGTTTTGAATAGTTTTGAGATAGCACATGAAGTATTTACTTGGAATGACAGGAAATACCACATAATAGGTAGTTATGGTGGACACAAATGGCATGGGTTTTGGCTCAAGGTTTGGATGCACGAGAAGCATTCCCTCTCTGTACAGAGTTTAGGCTAGCAAGGTTGTTTGAAGCAAATACAGGATATCAACTGGTATAGCAAGACTTACATAAAAACATATTGCAAGCATTATAAGACTCTACACTGTCTTCCTTGTTACTCAAACACTTTACTGGAAAATATCTAGACCTTAGAGATACCAAACATGCAAACCAAATCTCAACAAGCTCTACGGTAGTTCTCCACTAATAGGTTTTAACTACATGATGCAAG
The DNA here is from genome assembly GCA_947311845.1 of Poa pratensis. Lineage (NCBI taxonomy): Eukaryota > Viridiplantae > Streptophyta > Magnoliopsida > Poales > Poaceae > Poa > Poa pratensis. Next base: position 29,761,599 of record CAMZMU010000085.1, on the reverse strand, counting down.
AGCTTAAACATGACCTACTTGAGAGCTCAAAACAATTGCAAAGCATCAAATTATCCAAGACAATGATCTACAAGAATGAGTATGTCTTTTCAATATACCATCTACCACATGTAGCATTTTCTGTTTCCAACCAAACACCAATAATTTATTTCAACACAAAACTCTCCAACTAATTTAACAATGAAACAAGAGAGTACTTCTCTACAAGAACTAACAGCTCTGAACAAGAGATGCATGAAAAACAGGAGCTAAAAGCATTGCAGTAGCTAGACAAGAATACTCAACAAATATAAGTGAAGAATACAAGTATTCATATGAAAAAGCGGAGCATGTCTCTCTCCCACACAAGAATGCTAGGATCCAATTTATTCAGAAAATGAAAATAACAAAGCAAAAATAAAAGCACACAGACGCTCCAAGTAAAGCACATAAGATGTGAAAGAATTAAAATATAGTTTCACTAGAGATGACCTGATAAGTTGTTGATGAAGCAGGGGATGCCTTGGGCATCCCCAAACTTAGACGCTTGAGTCTTCTTGAAATATGCTTGGGTGACCCATGGGGGCATCCCCAAGCTTAGGCTTTTCACTCTTCTTGATCATATCATATCATCCTCCTCTATTGATTCCTTGAAAACTTTCTTCACACCAAACTCAAAGTAATTCTCATTAGAGGGTTAGTGCATAATCAAAAATTCATATGTTCTGTAATGACACAATCATCTCCAACACTTCTGGACATTAGCTACAGCCACTGATATTTTGTGGAGCAAAGAAATCCACTCAAACACAGTAAAAGAGAGAATGCAAAATAAAAGGCAGAATCTGTCAAAAACAGAACAGTCTGAAAGACAAAAAAAAATCGAGGCACTTAAGTTGCTCAGATGCGAAAAGTCAAAACTAATGAAAGTTGCATACATATATAAGGATCACGCCTGAATTTTTTCAGAATTTTTACATTTTTCAGGAGTGCGTACAGCTCAAAACGGTGGACAGAAAAATCTGTCTCTGCGCAGAAATCCAAATCTAGCATCAACTTTCTACTAGAGACTTTACTTGGCACAACAATGCAATAAAATAAAGATACAAATGAGTTGTTACAGAAGTAATCAAGCTCCAAGACTCAAAGAAAAAGAAAAATTACAGAAATAAAAACATGGGTTGTCTCCCATAAGCATTTTTCTTTAACGCCTTTCAGCTAGACGCAGAAAGTGAAAATCAAGTGTTTCCAAGTGAAGAGGCATCAAATCACCAAAGGCTTCTTCTAAAACACAATTTGTCACAATAGGTACTTTAGGTGTCCCTGAAGATGTTCCAATGTGTAAGTCACCATTAAGTGTACTAAAGGTTTTATCAATTTTAAGCGCACTAGGAGGCTTTGGCTTAGGTATCTTGGGAACATAAATGAACTTTTGCTCTTTACCCACAAAAGACTTCTCCCTCTTAGTTTTAAGAGAAGAAAAAGTCGAACTTAAGGTCTCCATAGCCTCCTCTAACTCCCCAATTCTATGATTTTGAGTATCATGAGTGTTACTAGCCTCTAAAACAGCGATTCTTTCATTGATGCTTACTATTGATTCATTAGCCTTACTAACATTATCAAGAAAATTTGGCAAGTGTTTCTCCATAGAATCTAACTTTTTTATAACATCTTCCAAAGTGATCTCAGCTTTAATATCTTTAGTAGGTGGTATCCCTACCAAACTTTCAATTAAATTGCAAGCTTCCAAAGCAGGAGTCCCAGAAAATTACCCCTTGTAAGAGTGTCTAGAACATACCTATACCATCTAGTAACACCAACATAAAAATTCCTAAGAAGGATCAAGGTAGAATATTTTTTAGTACATCTATGATGAGCATCACTTATCATATACCAAGCATCTTCAAACTTTCTCCCCCTGTTGCCTAAACGAACGAACTTCAACTTCAGGAGTATTCATCTTAGCAAAAACAAGACTAGACCAAAATAACAAAATAAAAACAAGTAACTAATTTTTTTGTGTTTTGATAAAGAGAGCAAACAAGACAAAATAAAAATAAACTAAGCAAGACAATAACAAAGTAAAGAGATTGGAAGTGAGAGACTCCCCTAACAAAGGCTTGACCTCCCCGGCAACGGCGCCAGAAAACTTGGAGCTGTTGATGGGGTGGTCAAGATTCTGCTAAATCCGAAGTGCCTTGTCTCCTCGGCAACGGCGCCAGAAAACTTGCTTGATGCGTGTAAACCACACGTTCGTTGGGAGACCCCAAGAGTAAGGTTTGATGAGTGTAGCAGCAAGTCTTCCCTCAGTAAGACTACCAAGGTTATCAATCCAGTAGGAGGTGAAGACACTTCTGAAGGTGTCAACGGCGCCAGAAAACTTGCTTCGTCGTAGGGGAGGAAGAAGTCCTGACGGTTGACTTGGAACCTGCACACAAGACAATCAAACTACTTTGCCCCAACGAATCTGTGAGGGTGTCAATCTCACCGGCTTGCTGAAAACAAAGGATTAAAAGTGTTGTATGGAAAATGATGTTTAATTGCAGAGAATGAAAGAGAACAATGATTGCAGTAGGTTGTATTTCAGATGTAAAAGAATGGACCAGGATCCACAGTTCACTAGTGGTGTCTCTCCATAAAGATAACTAACATGCTGGGTAAACAAATTACAGCTGGGCAATTGACAATATTGAAAAGTGCATAATATGCATGTGCAAGTTGTGGTGTCTACTATGAGATTCATTTGGGTATTACGACAAAGTACACATACCGCTATCCAGCATGCATCTGTGCCTAAATAGTCCACCTTCAGGTTAGCATCCGCACCCCTTCCAGTATTAAGTTGCAAGCAACTTAATTGCATTAAGTAAAGTGCATAATGTAAACAACAAATTCATCCTTAGACAAAACGTCATTAGGTTACCCCTAGTGGCAACAGCACATCCACAACCTTAGAGGTTGCTGTCACTCCCCCAGATTAAATGGAGACTGAACCCACTATCTAGCATAGATACTCCCTCTTGGAGTCACAAGCATCCACTTGGCCAGAGTATCAACAAGCAACGGAGAGCATGCAAGATCATAAATAACATAGACATGATATTTCAGTATTCAACTTGACATAGTATCAATATTCATCGGATCCCAGCAAACACAACATGTAGCATTACAATAAGATGATCTTGATCATGATAGGCAGCTCACAAGATCTAAACATGATGGCACAAGAGGAGAAGACAACCATCTAGCTACTGCTATGGACCCATAGTCCAAGGATGAACTACTCACACATCACTCCGGAGGCAGGCATGGCGATGTAGAGCCCCCGGTGATGATTCCCCTCTCCGGCAGGGTGCCGGGAAGAGCTTCAGAACCCTCCCGAGTTAGGGTTGACGGCGACGGCGGCTCTGGAGCTTTTCGTGGTTTTTGACTCGGGTGTTTAGGGTTTTCCCGAGAAAGGCAATTTATAGGCGAAGGGGCGGCGTCGGTGGAGGCCCGAGGCCTCCTCACCACGTGGCGGCGCGGCAGGAGGTGGGACCGCGCCACCATATGGTGAGGACGGCCCACGGCCCCCCTTCGTCTCTCCTTCGGAATCCGTGTACGTGTCAGAAAAATAGGGACTTTGGCTTTTGTTTCGTCCAATTCTGAGAATATTTCCATAACATCTTTTCTGAAACAAAAACAGCAGAAAACAGGAACTGGCACTATGGCATCTTGTTGATAGGTTAGTCCCAGAAAATGCATAAAAATGATATAAAGTGTATATAAAACATGTAGCAATTGGCATAATATAAGCATGGAACATCAGAAATTATAGATACGTTGGAGATGTATCACCTCCCGGTTGGGCACCCCCCCATCACATGAGCTCCTTTCGAGCGGCGACGACGACATCCTGTTATGCCTTCTTGAAGGCGTCGCCTTGGAGTCCTTGACGCCTGTGGCATAGCTGGTCTGCGACAACTATACTTGTGCTCTGCGGTCGAGGGTGTTGGATGCTGGGGTGGCGGCTCCAGACGGTGGTGGACGCCGAGGCGGCGGCCTCGGACGTCCTTGCGGCAATGGCCTTATGGGGTTTGGCCATGGTATAGCAGGTCTTGGGTGGCAATTTGGTGCTACAAGGGTAGCGAGTTTGCCGGCCCGGTCGACGACGTCGGTTAGGTTGGCACGTCGGGGCAGCGGCCCCGGATCTTCTTGGCGCGGCGTTCGTGGTCTACGGGTGGCCCTCTTGCGTAGCATGGGCTACAAGGCGTCTACTTCGCGCGACGTTGTGGCTCATGTTGGAGCGGGGGATGCCGGAGTGGCGGCTCTGGGTTTGGTTGCGTGTGTTCGTGCGACGGCGGTCTGGCATCGTGTGGATGACGAGGCCCCGTTTTTTGTGCGGTTTTTCTGACACGGTTTTCCTCATAAACTGTGTCGCTTTGTACAGTTTTTGGGCCTGATTTTCCTATAAACTGGGTCTCTCCTTCTATCACAATCAATATAGCAGTTCTCCTGCCGTTATTCAAAAAAAAAAAAAGTTTTTAGAAAGTAGTAGCACGATGTCAAAATTGAAAATTTCAGAAAGTATAGTAATCCTACTAGGCTAGATAGAATAGAAGCGCTGCTTTACATGATACGGAGGTGAGGAACAGGTCCCGCGCCGCGCGACGAGACCACAATTTTGGCGCGGAAAGCGTCCCCATTTTATGTTTTGGTTCGTTGTCTGTTGATTGATTTCTCAACAGCACGATCCCGTTCGTCCGGAGTAGAGTACAGGGTGAATCAATCGTATCGCAGGTCGCAGCACCGTAAAAGCATGAGGCCATTTTCGTGCGGTGCCTCGCTCACAACAAAGCTGCCGGTTGCTAGTCAGTTGTCACACTCCGTCAATATCACACGAACCTGTACTACCTCCTTGTTGTAGTTAGTACTAGCAGTACGACCGGGATGCACTATTAGCCCGAAATTTACTCACACGGATCAGTGGATCACCCGCGACAAAAGAAATGTTACTCTCTGAGATCCATTTACCCCACACGGTAGATCCCTCTGCTAGAAAACAACGAGATAAAATCCAAAAGCCTGCGAGCTACAGCCAAATAATGGCGCGCTGCAGAATAACCGGTCCCGCCCGCGCTGCTAAAACCCTACCAAATTCTCGAGAACCTTATCCTAATCCGCCCAGGCATTTCATCAAACGCCCTTCGCGCGACCACGGGCTGGCACGAGCGTTTCGTCGAACACGCTCTACGCACCAGCAGGTTAGCATGCGCTTGCACAAGCATCTCCGACTTGGAACATTATGTTTATTCATAAGTAATAACTTGATTCGTTACAAATACATTACCTTACACATCACGAACAAGAACCAGCGAGCAATGTAAACGAAGCACCCAGTACATGTATCACTGCTTCTGCTAGGACGAGCAAGCGAACGATCCAAGCCAAGCTACTGGCAAGGAAGGAAACGACGCAAGATTATTCAGAAGTCCTCGTCGATGCTGAAGACGTGCTGCGTGGCGGCGCCGCCGTTGAGGTTGGACATGACGGAGGCCTTCTGGTACTCGCCGACGCGCTTCTCGAAGAAGTTGGTCTTGCCCTGCAGCGAGATGAGCTCCATCCAGTCGAAGGGGTTGGTGGCGTTGTAGAGCTTGTTGCACCCGAGCGCCATGAGCAGGCGGTCGGCGACGAACTCGATGTACTGGGACATGAGGTCCCCGTTCATGCCGACGAGGGCGCAGGGCAGCGCGTCGCAGACGAACTCGCGCTCGATGTCGACGGCCTCGGCGACGATCTCGAAGACGCGGGCCTCGTCCAGCTTGCCGCGGAGGATGTCGTAGAGGAGGCAGGCGAAGTCGCAGTGGAGGCCCTCGTCGCGGGAGATGAGCTCGTTGGAGAAGGTGAGGCCCGGCATGAGGCCCCGCTTCTTGAGCCAGAAGATGGCGCAGAAGGAGCCCGAGAAGAAGATGCCCTCCACGCACGCGAACGCCACGATGCGCTCCGCGAAGCGCTCGCCGCCGTCGATCCAGCGGAGCGCCCAGTCGGCCTTGCGGCGCACAGCCGGGATGGTGTCGATGGCGCGGAAGAGGCGGTCCTTCTCGGTGTCGTCGCGGATGTAGGTCTCGATGAGGAGGAGTACATCTCGGAGTGGATGTTCTCGATGGCGATCTGGAAGCCGTAGAAGGCGCGCGCCTCGGCGACCTGCACGTCGGACATGAAGCGGGAGGCGAGGTTCTCGAGCACGATGCCGTCGGAGGCGGCGAAGAAGGCGAGCACGTGGGAGATGAAGTGGCGCTCGTCGTTGGAGAGCGTGGTGTCCAGTGGCGCGCGTCGGAGGAGAGGTCCACCTCCTCGGCCGTCCAGAAGGAGGCCACGGCCTTCTTGTAGAACTCCCAGATCTGCGGGAACCGGATGGGGAACATGGAGAAGCGGTCCGACGACTCCGCCAGCAGCGGCTCCTCCGCGTCGCACGGGGGCACCAGCGACAGCGCGGCGGCCGGCATCTTCGGAGAGGGGATCGAGGTTCTTGGCTGCGGGTGGGGATCTGGAGGGGGTGATGGGACTTGCCTGGCTGTGGTGAATGGAGGGGGATGGGGAGGGGGTTTATAGCGGGGAGGATTTTGAATTGGGATGGATTTGGCGGCGGCTTGCGAGGGAAGGAGGAGCGGGCGAGGGCGCCGTGCGAGGGAAGGAAGATTTGGGGAAAAGTTTCGATTTTGCCGGGTGATTTTGAAGTTTTGGGGGGAAGGAGAGCGGCGGAGCGGAGGGAGGAGGGAGAGGAGTTGTTCTGGTCACGTGGAGAGGATTTTGGGGGTGAAGCTCTGCGTGACGATGAGGCCGTGGGCTGGCGAGGGCGTTTTGGTAAAACCTGGTCCCGGAAATATCTTCGATACCGGATACGTGGGTCGTTGGGCTAGGCTTTTAATGGGCCAAAAAAGGGAGAAGTTGTACTGCCGCTCTGGGTTTTCTGGCCCGAACATTAGCTTAGGCCACGATGGACCGTTGCCTGCTAACTGCTGCGTCGTTCTCTTCCCGAAAATAACTAGGAAAAAAAGCCCATGTGAGAAGGTTGGCTCGCACATTCCTAACACATAAATTCTCTCTCCTCTACCAAATCCTCAAAAACAAAAATCTGCCACCTTCCTTTTTCGTACATTCACTGCTCGTCAAGTGTCACTCTTCATTCGTCAAGTGTCAAGTGTCACTTTTCCATAAATTCTCTCTCCTCTTCGAAACGAGATTACAAGTGGGAGGAGGATGAGAGAAAACGGGTCACCGGAGGGTGGGAGGGTGGGAGATATAGTTTTCCGTTTTTATCTTTCAAACTGAAATTTCAAAACGAAATATCTTGAAAACCGTCGGTCCAAATTACGAACCATTTTCACTTTTAAACTATTCGCGTCGGAATCTTCAAAACAAAATATCATGTTGATAAGTGACGATTAAATCTTTTTTTGTAGTTCCAAAAGTTGTATACTTATATTTTGGTTTTCAATGTTGGTTTATTTCAGGATTTCGGTGTATATTTGTAAACCACGTGAGAATTCTAACGACATTTTGGTTGTGTACTTTGTACTTTGGGTTTCATTATTATACTTGTACTTTTATACTTTATACTTTAACTCTTTTGAGAGTTTAGCTATGGTTTGGCCGTTCTTATCTATTGTGTACTCTCTCTTTTTATTTCCCCTTGTTTTTGGTCGTCGTACTCTAGTCAGTCTTGACGTGAACTTTCCCTCTTAATATATCACATGCAGCTCTCATGCATGGTTCTAAAAAAATTGTACTTCGGGTTTATATACTTCGGGGTATATAACCCCTTGTTCTTTGTGATTGATATCTTGGATCATTAAAACATGGCTAGATCACTTGCAATCATTTTGTCAGTGTTTAGTATCATGGGGTACCCTAACCGCAACAATCTATACTTCTGCAGCGTATCATAGAAATCGGATGGGTCAAACAAGAGACTATACAAAGAACAAAATTGGATTTTTAACGTGAGAGTATCTTTTTCGATTTAAAAAAAAGGGGCTCCATGACACACGGAGCCATGTCGCTTCACTCAGCAGGGGCACCCCCACTTCAATTCGAATACCCAATTTTTTGACAAAAAACTATGTATATATAGTGTATAATACACATATATATATATGAAAAAATACGGAAGTGATAGACATTTGGGCCACAAGCCCACCTCCCGCCTCCATCCATACAGCATCCTTCCTCTGTAAGGCCGAAGTGTCTATTTGGCCCAGTTAGCACCACCCCTCGCTGCTCGCATCGCTCGGCCGACTCACGTCTACTGACGAGGGGTTAACTCATCAATTCCCATGGTTAGGCACCTAGGGTTGAGATCGGGAGAGAGAACTTGTAACGATGGTAGTATCTATGGCTGACAAGCAAGGTTTACCCAGGTTCAGGCCCCGGAGGGTAACACCCTACGTCCTGCTTGTCTGATTATTCATGGCTGTGAACAATGGAGCTACAATGGCGTCCCGGCGAGATGCGATCTCGCTAGGGCTTTGGTGGATTGAGTATTGCGTGACCTAGATCGGTGGCCCTCCCAGCATTTATATTCGCAACTGACTAGGTTTACAGGTAAGGTAAGTTAAAGCCGACCTAATCTATGCTTCGACTTGGAGCGTACTCCTTCGGCCTGGGCCTCCTTCATGGGCCTTGGTCTTGGTTCCTTAGTGGGCCTTCAGTCGGGTTCGGGTCCCATTACGTGCACCAGGTATCCTCATAGTGGGATACCCGAAGGGTAGGTCCACATCAGTAGCCCCCGAGTGCCTGGTCGACTCGAAGATTCGGGCAGGGACTCCTCCGTCAGAGCACATCTTGAACCATCTGCCTTGCTTATGTACCTAGTCAGTCGACAACATCTCGACTGGTTTTTTGCAGGTCTTAGTACGACAATGTCTTTGAGGTCGATAATAAGTCAACTGATGCTTTGCACATAATTTATCTACTTTTATGAGTTTTTAGGGATAATGACATAGTAGGCCTGGTTCACTCGACGGATCGGGACCAGTTAACTGCACTTGGGCAAAACCTTACTAGCCTACATCAAGATCGAGTCCCCAGACTCGAACCTGGAACAAGCTGGTCAGGTTCGACTCAGGCCGTGGAGTTCTTACATAGTCGACCTGCAGCATAACTTTGCGGGTACCTAACGCGTCCGCTAGGATTTTCTTCATGTCGTCAGACACGGAAAGTTTCAGGACAAACGCAGTATGCGTGCAGCTTCCAAGGATCGAAGATACATCTTGGGGAGATTATGATCGCGATTTGCTTTATGCCGTCGGCTAGGCAGCTGAGTCGAATAAGCTTCGACTGTACATTGTGTACTTTGTTCTGGCTTGTATCTTATCGGGTGCGCGACAGCGCTCCCGTTGGGAGTAGCCCCCGAGATTATGCTTAATTGCCTGCAGTTGAGGATAATCTCAACTTTTTTCGAACTTCTTTGCAACAGTCGACGAAATTTTCGACTTGCTCCCGATGGGAGTTGAATCACAGGCGTAGCTTAGTGGAGGCCAACATGGGCCATGCCCCCCCAACTAAATCAAAATTTGCATCGTAGTACTATGTATTTAGCATTTTTACCATACAAAACAAAAAATATTTCAAAATGGCCCCCTCAATTGTCATCTAATTTCTTTTGGCCCCTCCTTCAATGATGCTGAAGCTCCGCCACTGAGTTGAATGCTTTTGGACTGGGATCAGTCGAATCTCCCTCTGCCTGTTTTTCTGCTTTCTCTAAAAGGAATGACGTCAGGGATGACGCTCTTTGGCAACTGCGTACTCTGACAAGTGGTGGCGTGCGTTGATGAGATTGATAGGACGTGACATGTGGGTCCCACAATGCAGTGTTGACCAGAAGACGGTGCCGTTTGGACTGGACTTGACCACTCCGGCACGGTTTTCACAGCGGCGTGATGATGGCCTCCTCGTTTCCCATGCGTAGTGGGCAGTGTGGCCTGCGACGGTTGCTCTCCGACGCTGCCACGTGTAAGGCTCGATGTAACCTGTTGCCGTTGATGCCGCATGGACGGCCTGGATTCAGCATCATTTGCGATATAAGAAATGACTGAAGCGGGGGAAAGGAAATCTATCCCCTTTCTCGCCGCCGGTACCCTGCTCATCTTCTTCCTCGTGCGCTCTCTCACCACACACCTACACCCCAACGCGCCCATTGCCGCCGCCATGTCGAAGATAGCACATCGAAAAGGGGCAAAGGGGAACGCCGCGAATGCCTCCGCTGGAAGCGCTGCTGGCGGTGCCGCCGCCGGCGGTCTGAAGAAGGTAGTGGGGTCATGGACCAAGTCCAACGTGAGCGCACGGATGCTCAAGGCGCTGAGGAGCCAGGGACTCATACCGGAGGATGAGAAGAAAGTTCGCATTCCCGACCCCGAGGTAATCCCATGGCCTCACTCCGACGAGAGGGTTTGCTTCGTCGATTATGTGAACAGGGGCTTTTCCTTCCCTGTTCATGACTTTCTTCGTGCGCTGATGCACATTTACGAGGTACAATTGCACGATTTTACCCCAAACAGTCTTTTGCATCTTTCTTGCTTTTTCGTTCTGTGTGAGTGCTTCCTTGGCATCGCACCCCACTGGGGCTTGTTCCAGCGCATATTCCTTGTCAAGCGCCAGTCGAGCGCCAAAGGACCAGGCGGTTTCGGTGTGCAGACGCGGCCAGACGTTGAATACTTCAAGATCAAGTTTGTCGAGTCTGTCCAAGGATGGCGGCAGAAGTGGTTCTACATCAAGGATGAGACCACTGGTAGCCAATCTTTTGGTCTGCCACCTTTTGACGCAGATGCTGCGGCGCTAAAAAGGCCTTCTTGGACTGCACCAATGTCTGAAGCCAAAAACGCCGAAGCCGACAAGCTGTTCGAGAAGGTGCTCGAGCTGCAAACCGACATCGGGAAGGAGGTGACTGGCATCCACCTACTAGCCACCTTTGTCTAGAGACGCGTGCAGCCGCTCCAAGCGCGAGTCCACAACATGTGGGCGTACCTGGGTACCGCAGACCCGACCCGCACTCATGCAGAGGAGTTATCTGCCAACGAGGTGAAGAAGACCATAAGGTCGCTCACCATACTGAGTGCGGATGGTCCCTGCGACATCCAGCCACCGGTGTCGCCATATGAAGCCGGCAACCCTTTGCGCGAGGTACTGATTGTCATTAGTTTTGCTTTGTACTGTTTATCTGGTGCACGCAATGCCTTAGTGAATTTTGTACAGGGTCACAAGGTCTTCGAGTCCATGCCTCCTTTACCGGAGAGCGGCCCTGTGCTGAACAATGAGCCGATCGCTGCCGACTCAGACGATGACATGACATCGGCTGCCACCGCCCACACTCCTGAGGCAGATGAAGGCGAGTCGGAGGACCACACAGCTGATGGCCTGTGGAAGCGCCCACGTGAAGGAGAAGAAGACACAGCGGACTCCGAGGAGAAAATGGAAAGCGGCCATCAGGACGCGACGGAGTCGGGGAAGCAGCCGCTGGCAGCGACTCCGCTGCGCTCCCTGCCACCTCTTCCCGCCAAGAAGCCTCGCACCGACGTCGGCTGCCTGGCTCCCAGCAGGTTGATTGACCTTGGTTCTGAGTAAGTTGCATGTGCTATTATTTCCTTTGCGCGTTTGTAGAATTTTCCGAGTGAAGCCTGAAAGGTTGTGCCAACTGCAGCGAGTCGTCAGACGAGGATCTTCCACCTCCAGCAGCTGTGGAGAAGAGCAGTGCGGCTTCAACTGCCCGCACGCATCCGCCCGGGGCGTCGGCGAGTGCAGAACCCATGCCTGTGGCGGACATAGTGGTGCTGCTAGAGCCTGAGCCCGCAGCTGGCAAGGTGGAGCTCCGGCCTGAGACGCTTACGCCTCGACTTCTGCTTCTGCGAATCATGTAAGTTTCCAGTTCACCACCTATCTTTTTATCGGGTGCACGACAGTGCTCCCGATGGGAGTAGCCCCCGAGGCTATGTGTAACTGCCTGTAGTTGCGCATAGCCTCAAAATTTTGCAATGTTTAATGTATTTGCTTCTGCTTCTTTTAGCCGTTTATGCGCGAGCTGCTGAAAGCTGGTGCCCACAATATGTGCACATGGAGACAAAGGTCACCTCTCTTCAGCAACATCTTGAAGACGCCAAGAGTGAGTTACTTTGCTCCGAAGGAATTGCGAGTTGTACTTTTTGCGGGGGGGGGGGGGGGGGGGGGGGGGTTCACCGGCGTGCTGCCCTTTGCAGAGTCAGCGTCCGCCGCCGAGGTCGCGAGGGATAATGCCAACAGTCGAGTTGCCGATCTGGAGAAGAGGATGGCGACTGCGAAGGAGAGAGAGGACCAGGCGATTGGTCGACTCGCTTCCTGCAATAGTTCCTTGTCTGGTAAGGGTTCTTTTGCTTGTCAGTAGACCACAAGCGAATCTCGCATAACCTGTTTCATGGCTTGACAGGAGTATTGGATGGTCCGTCCGCCTCTGGCAAATGAAGTGTTGGCAACTCTCTCGAGGAGAACGTGACTGCCACAGAGTCAGCCCGTGACCAGGCAGCGCAGTTGCTGACGAAGGCGTCGAGTGCCCTGGCCGCCCTTCATGGGAGCATCTTCCCCAACGACGAATTGCCATCGACTTTTGATGAGTTGGTGGGTCTTTTCCAGCCAGAGGGTACCGTCGTCGCCAAGTTCACCCGCGAGCAAATTGTAAGTGGTGCCCAGACTACCTTCCTCATGTTGCTCGCGCATGGCTTCGAGGGGGATTTTGAGAAGGCGACGTCGGAGTTCCCCAAAGGACCTGGAGGCAAGACTGCGTCGATGAGCAAATGGATGGACACAGCTCACAAGTATGCCCGGCAGCTGGTGACAACTGTGGAGAACAGGGCAGCCCAGGTCCAGGCGAGGAAAGCATCATCCAAGAATGCGATGATCAGCGAGTAGAGTAGTAGTAATTTGATGACTCAAACTGTATGCTTTTTCTTTTGTAAAGGATAGATCTCTATTTTGGGCTTTTAGCCAAATCGTGGAATGTGACTTTCTGGATGCATAAAGTGTTGCCAATACTTTCTGATTTCGACTAGTCGAGGGGGCGTAGCCCCGGAATCTTTTGTGTTGAAGGTTCTTATGCCTTTAATTGTTACTGTATAGCCTGGAGCACCTGGTGCATCAGCTTGTTACTGGGGAGTGCCATTCCCAAGACGAACACTTGAAGCAAGAATGATCAGAAGATCATCGACTACATTCAGCAGAAGCTGTCGGATGTGAAACAAGAGCTGAAGGATGCGAAGAGTGCTCTAGCTGATCTTCAGTCGAGGCCTTCACCGACTGCTGAGCGGGAAGCCTTTTTGCTTGCAGAGTTGGAGAATGTGTACCATCAACTAGAATGTAAGTTCACCTGAAGCGATCCTCGAGTTTGCTATGCTTTGTTTGTTCTTATAATTTTGTCTGCATTTGTGTAGGTGTCTGTTTCGATGAGCCAGCGGAGGAGGTACGTTTGCGCGATCGGCTGGATGGTTACGCCGGCAGCTCGCAGCATTCCACCCACCCCTTCTGGTCAGACAGGGTGAAAGGTCACGTACTCGCCAAACTCCTAGACCGCTCCTGGCACGCGGCTATTTTGCTGGAAACCTGCAGGTTAGCCCTGGCTCGAGTGCACCGTTCTTTGTTCCCATTGAACGAGCAACCTCAAAGCCTGGCGGAGCTGCCGAAAAGGTTCCGCATGGGCAAGGCCATCAAGAAATTTGTGCGAGAGCAACTCATTGGCGGGGCCAATATTGCACTCGGTTTCGTTCGAGCTCACTGCCCGGACATGTGCCCATGCGGGAGCACTACGACGCGACCCATGCTGACGCGCTCGTTATGATCCATCAAGTTTTGAAAGAAGAAAAGAACTGGGTAGAGCCGAAGGAGGAACCTGCAGAGTAGGTTAGAGTATGGTGTAACACAAGTGTAAATTGTAATGTATACATGTCTTTGCTGCGTTGTTGCGGTATGTATGTATGTTTGATGAAATAAATTTCTTTGAACTCATGGGGGCGAGCCCCCGAGCGTTTGGATGCTCTTAAATTTGCGATACAATACAGCCCCCGAGACTTCGAGTGCAACTGAATTTATAGTTTTTGTATGGCATAGCCCCCGAACCTTCGGGTGTGGCTAAGTTTTTGGTACTTTGTGAATTTTAAACAGCGCAGCCCCCGAGCCTTCGGGTGCGTTTGAGTATTATGATTTATCTGAACGTTGTACGACGTAGCCCCCGAGTCTTCGAGTGTAGCCGATTTGTGTGAATTTTCTAAAGTTTTATGTGACTTAGCCCCCGAGTGTTCGAGTGTAGCTAAGTGATACCCACAAGTATAGGGGATCGCTGAAGTCTTCGTTGGGAAGTATTACCCAAATTTATAGTTCGACTCGATGGGAACACAAGAATATCAATAAGACCTTGGCAATTGAGGCGTCACTCTCAACCACACCTGTATATCAATAACTTGCAGCAGTAATAGTGATGGCAGTAGTATGATTCAAGTAACAAGCAGAACAGTAGCAGTGAACAAGTGTTTCCCAGTTTTCACCGGAAAAGTGAAAGTGTAACTCAGAGATTTAAAACGTAGGCATGAGGTGATAGCGGGGTGTTGCAAGAATGAGATTGATCATATAATAAGAAACAAATAACAATGGGACCTATCTCTAACTCCGATATATGTAGGTATGTGTTCCATATTTAGTTGTGCGTACTAACCAAGAGAATTTGCACAACATCTATTGTCCAACCTGCCCATTTCACCGGGGCCAACTTGGAACTACAGGTAATTAAGGTCTACCCTTTCGAATAGACCGGAACAATGCATTAACACTTCATGAACACATAGAATCCTCAAACTAAAACATCTCCCCCTTGTTTTCCCTATATGTCACGTTTAGGGTTCGCAGGTTCAACATAATAGCAGGTGATACACTTTGCAGATAAATACCAAACTCAAATATATGATGGGGCAATATAAGTTCAGTACTGAAATCATGCCACTCGGGCCCTAGTAGCAAGCATTAAACATAGCAAGAGTGCATCAACACAATACAAAAGTATCCTCAAGATAAAACCCTAAAATCCCGAACAACGGGTAGCATTACATGATCAATCTCATCCAATCCCCATCCACCTCACATGCCTACAGCGGACTACTCACACATGGTGATGGAGAGGGAGCTCATGGTCGATGGAGATGAAGGCGGTGAAGATGGCGGTGAAGACGGTCTCCGGATCCCTCCACCGGAGGAGAAATCCTGGATCAATCTGTCCCCGAAACGAAGATCGTGATGGTGGCGGCGTGTGTTTCGCGAAAGCTCCTCTCCTCCTAGGGCAAGCACTTTTTCGTATATATGAGGGGGTACGTCGAAGACCGAAGGCGAGGCGGCGCCCGAGGCCCATTTGGGCTGGGCCCACGCGGCCAGGTACAGGGGCCGCGTGGGACCCACCCATTTGGCCCTCGAGCGCTTCCTCGTGTCCATCTTTTGTCCATTGTCCTCCTTTTCCATAAAAATTGACGTGGTAATTTTCCCCGATTTTATTTCCTGCAAAATAGCCAGAAAAGAGACTTTGCTAAAAACAGCGTCAGATTCAGCAGTTTTATTCAAATATGGGAAGATTCCGGAGCAAATTATGAGGCAAAGTGCTTGGAAAAGTAGATGCATTTTGGATGCATCAGCTCCCCCAAGCTTAGCTCGTTGTTTGTCCTCGAACAACTCAAACGTAGTGCAGAAGCGATAAAAGACTTTGACAAGAACTTTGCATTGCATATGTAACACAATTTAATATCAACAAGCATTCAAAGCATAGCTTCAACAAAAATAAAGATGCTAGCAAAGGTATATCTAATCAATGTTAAAGCATTTATATTTGTTGCAAGAGAGATACATGTAGTGTCAATACTTGGATGAGTTTGCTCAACTGTAGAAATAAACAAAGGTTCTTGCATCGCTAATGATTGAATCATGACAAGACTTTTGAGGTCTTTTGATTCTTTCTTTTGTTACCTGGTGAAATCATTGTGCTTACAACCTTGCTCTTAGTTTTAGCAAACCATTTGATATTACTGATGACTCATATGCTTGACCGACTAATGGTTGAAAACCTCATGCCCCGTGAATACGAGTACCTACACCATGGCTACTCAACTTGGGTCACTAAGCAAGTTCGAAATTTTCAGTCATTGCAAGTAATAAAAGCGTCATCAAGAGCGTCAACTGGGGTACCTCTTGTCCCAGGACATGGACAAGCCCATGTCCAAACAAGACAAACAGACAATGAACAATCTCAGCACTCTTTTATTTACCATTTGCATAGCTTTTTATTATGAAGTGCATCACTGAATGTCCACCATGGTGCGCTGTAAATTTCCACCATGAATGATGCATGGCTTAAGTTGGCGGCCCAGGCGTCTCTCTAGCCAATTATTCTTACTCATCAAACTTGCTAAGTTTCCGCTTTCATTTCGCACATGATAAGCATCCATAAACAAAAGTACATGATATCAACTGAATATATTTTAGTGCAATGTTGAAAGCTTTACATGTGTCAGCACATTTCAGCTAACTCCCAACCACTAAACCTGTCAAGCATACAACTTCATGTTTAATTTGAAAATTATTTTACTCTTTTTGGTTGGCAAGTTTAGTAAGCACAATGGGATGCGTAGACCTTTGTTTAGAGCACAATTATTCAATCCACAACCAAGTATTGTCACTAAATAAAATTTCACTTGCATCATCATATAACATACTAGAACATGGAGAAGATAAACATTTGCTACCATTTCTCTAGATGTTGAAGAAACTATGATGTGCTCACTTGCTGTTATTAAAGAGTCCACATAAACACGGCAAAGGTGTCATACCTTTCATCCACTTCATGCACTCAACTCATCATCGTTGTTCTCCTCTCCCAACTTGAACTGCACAATAAAAACTCAAATCTGCCAGAAAATGTCACTGCATACAGTACTGTTTTTACCCTACCTAGACACCTCAGAAAAATCTCATATTTTACGTGTGTGTAGGTTATGATGTGTTGCAGCAGTGGTTAAAATTTCAGCTCAATCGGAGTTACAGAGAAAAAATGAAAAATAAAACAGCGAGCAGATTTCAGCAATTTCTGCACCTCCGTTTTTGCGTTTGTTTCAAGAAAACGAAAATATTTTTGTTATTTTTCGTTCTAAGAAACAAAAGACAAACAACCAGAAGTAAAAGAAACAAATAAAATCTTTTTGTGTTTTTGTGTTTTCAAGAAACTTATCATAGCAATATAACGGTGATATAAAACAATGAATGGAGAGTAAGAGAGTACTCCCCCAAGCTTGCGATCAAGCTAGTATCCTGGGTAGTTGCCGTATCCACTTCCACTTCCAGGGTAGTAACTATATGGGTAGCCTTGCATGCTTGGGTACAGGGGCTCCGCCTGAGGCATGTACCCCTGTGTCTCTGGAGCTTGTGGCTCCTCCTGAGGCGGCGCCTCTTCCACTATCCATTTTCCGGTACTCCTGTCAAAAAGATCAGTACGGGGGAGCCTAATGGACACTCGCTGCCCACTAGTGCTCAAATAGTTATACAGATAATGTCCCCCAACGTACATCCATGCGAGTAGTCAAAGCAAAATCAAGTAATTTGGACTCTTGCACTAGAGTACCCATGTTATCACCATATCCTCTCTCGTTTTTAATGTAATTGTACACCATAGTAGCAATAGCACCAGCATAAATAGGAGTTTGATCAGTAATATTTCTACTCACAGCAGTATGCAAAGATCTAGCAAGTATGACTCCCAAGTTATATTCACACGGTGTATTTTCTTTTGCACATTTTAGTAGATAAACCATTGGTCCAGTGCAAGCAGAATTGTTATCCCTAGCAAGAAATCCTCTTGCAAGAAACAACGCAAAATATCTCAAACTTGGGTGCTGTATATGAGTAAATTTACCCCTATTTAATCTATCACGAGAGTTTACAGATATAGTGTGCCAAAACTCAACAAGCTCATGGTTGGTATCAGCACGAGTTTCACTCCAACTCCCTGAATTTTCTACACCAATAGCATTGCAAAATTCCCTAGAGACATAACAAGGCGCTCACCTCTCATAGTAAATTTGCAAACAAAGGTAAGAGGGGTGCCTTACTTCTCTTCCTGTGCTTTTGGGGCTCCGGGCCCTCAAATCTGAAGGTAGAGAGGAATTCCCGCGAGAGTTCTTCATATGTATCTTGGGGGTTCTGGGAGAACCTAAGCAAGCCAGTTGTAGTGACGAAGGTGTCGAAGTCCTCTTTGATCCCCCACTGTTCAAGAACATAGGGATCTTGCCATCTTGTTGTATGTATTTTCAGCTTCTCCCCTACAAAGAATGCATCATCCTCCCACAGGTGGTCGTCATCATAATTGAGGGAGACTTTGCATGCTCTTCTTCTTGGTCTTGAGCTCATCCCAACCAAAGCTTTGCCCTTGCTAAACATGATACCTTGCTGCCCAAAAACAATATTCAACAAAAATCAAGATGTAACACCTTAAAACAACATTAAGCCATCCATAAATAGTCTCCACATCAATATCATGCATCAATATCAACTAGAAAACTTGAATCTATGGATTTCCTAAGCATAAAAGGGTGACACCTAGTGCAGCAAAATACTTCATGCATGAGGCATAAGAACAAAAAGTAATTGGATGAGTGGAGGAGTCACATACCAATGAGCAATCCCACCAAACAGATTTGAAAAATCTGCCCTAAACTTGGAGATCCAAGGATAGCAGGAAGAGAGCTCGAGAAAATTTGGGAAAAATACCTGGGGCTGGTTTCCTGTCGAGGGGAAGGAGATGGGCACTGGATACTCACCTAACCCCCTCTGTGGGCCAAAATAGTGGGTCCCACGCGGCCAGGTACTGTGGCCGCGTGGGACACCCCCTTTTGGGCCCTGGTGGCCCTCTGGTGTCTCCCTTTTGGCTGTTAGTTCCTCTGGTAAAATAACTTACCTCCAAATTTTTCTGGAATTTTTCGAGAAAATTTTCTGAACAGAATTTTTCAAACTACATTTCTGGAATTTCTGCACTTTGAAATAATTATGCTCATGCAAATAATCTAAAAATTCTAGAATAAATGAAATCAAACATTCAAAGCAATTTTTATGGGAATCAAGTTTGCATCATTTTCATATTAGTAATGAGGTTGATCAAGTCTCATTAATAATATGCAAAAGATATAATACATGATTCTTTATTTTATATGTTTTCTGAGCAATTTCAAGTCACCTCATATTTGATTGGAATAGTTCCAATCATTAAGATAGCATATTTTGGTTCAGGAGGTGGCAATGCAACTCAAAGCTTCCTATTATAAGAGTATTCCTTTTAATGGAGTTCACACTCTGGCTTACCATAGTAACAGATTTCTTCTTAGGAAAATAGATAGTGTGCTCATTTCCCTTGACATTGAATGTTACCTTGCTCTCAGTGCAATTTATAACAGCCCCTGCAGTGTTTAAAAAGGGTCTTCCAAGAATAATAGACAAATTATCATCTTCAGGCATTTCTAACACAACAAAGTCTGTAGGGATTAACACATTAGCAATAGAGATAGGGACATCCTCACATATTCCTATAGGCACAGCAGTTGATTTATCAGCCATTTGTAATGATACTTCAGTTGGAACCAATTTGTTTAGGTTAAGTTTCTTATATAAAGAAAAAGGCATAACACTAACACCAGCTCCTAAGTCACATAGAGCATATTTCACATAAGTTTCTTTAATATGACAAGGAATAGTTGGAATACCAGGATCACCACGTTTTTCAGGCATTTTCCCTTTAAAGGAATATTCAGCAAGCATAGCAGTTATTGCATCAGTAGGAATCTTTCTTTTATTAGTCACAATGTCTTTCATGTATTTGGAATATGGAGGGATTTTAATAGCATCAACAAGAGGAATTTGCAAACACAAAGACTTAATCAACTCAAAGAATTTCTCAAATCTAGCATCATCCAAAGTTTTTATTACCTCTTGGGGATATGGTATGGGTTTTTGTACCCACGGATCCCTATCTTTACCTCTTTGTGGATTAGGATGGCTCTTCTTCTTATTCTTCTCAGTAGATGGTGGAGGGTCTTCTTTATCATTAGGTTCAGGTTCTTCAATATTTTCATCCTCTTGTGGCTCTTCTTCAGGTGAAGGTGATTCTTCTTCTTCATTATTATTATCTTCAGTCTCAGCATCAGAAATAGAAATATCCTTATCTTGCTCTTCAGAGTCATCAATGTCCTTGTTTTCATTGGGAGATTTTCCTGCAGAAGATTTCTTCTTGAGAGCTTCTTGTTCTTTTCTCTTGGGATGGCCTTCAGGAAAATCAGGATCCTGAGTACTTGCACCTCCCCTAGTGTTAACTCCACAAACCTGTTTCTTCACCATAAGACTTTCATACAATTGATTTTGAAGAGAAACCATTTGTTCAACTTGATTATTCATCATCTCACAGTGTTTAACAATTCTTTTTACCTCTCCCACACTAGCATGTAAACTTTCTCGAAGAGATTTAATTTTGTGAGAGTTCTCCATAATAGTCATTCTAATATTATGCTCCTCAGGATTATGATGATAAGCAAAATCATTCATGTAGGATACATCAACAGGAGGTGTTACCTTTTCATTACCTTTTATGGAGCTAATAGCATTGACTTGAATTGGAAAACATGGTTGATCATCAGGAAGTTTAACACCCATTTCAGATAATTCCTTAAGATGAGAGGTTTTAATTCCCTTCTCTTTAATAGCCTTGGAAGCTTCTTTCATTGTTTCGTTATCCAATTTGAGCATGCCTCTTTTCTTTCCGGAAATATCTCTTCAATATTCCAGTCTTCATAATTCCTAGAGATAGTCTCCAATAGCTCAGTTGCTTCATCAACGGTCCTTTCCCTGAAAACATTACCTGCAATACCATCAAGATAGCCTCTGGTGTTTTCGGTTAGACCATTGTAAAATATATCAAGTATTTCATTACTCTTGAAGCCATGGGTAGGACATTTCCTAACCATCTTACTATACCTCCCCCAAGCTTGGGGTAAATCCTCCTTCTCTTTCTGTGAAAAGTTGCTAATCTCAACAGTCAAACCATGAATCTTATCAGCAGGGAAATACTTATTATAGAATACCTGCAAACATTCTTCCTTGCTAGTAATACATCCAGGTTCTAAACGATTATACCAAGTTTTAGCACTTCCTCCCAAAGTAAAAGGAAACAGCTTTAAGAAATAGTAGCGTTGATGGATTTCATCTTTACCAAATAACACAGATAAGTCATGCAAGACAGCAATGTGTTCAAAAGGAAACTCATCCTCTCTACCATAAAACTTATATTTTTCAGCTTTTTCAATTATTTCAGGATCAACACTAAACTCATAATCTTTATCTTTAATTTTAATAGCAGGAGCATTCATTTTCTCAGTAATAGGAAAATATCCATCAAGAGGAGAATTTTTATAGCTATCAAGTTTATCCAATTTATCAAAGTCAGAATTCATAAAAGCCATAGTAAATGCCTCCTCTTCCTCAGAAGAAGTTTCAAATTCATCATCACAGTATTCATTATCTTCTAACTCAGATTCCACATTTTCAGGTGTTTCAGTTATCTCAGATGTTTCAGGTGTCACTTCTTTGTCTATGCTACCACATAATAAATCATTTTCATTACTAGTAGACATTTTAGACAATGGTGAACTAGATAAAACCTTTCCTCTTTTCTTAGGAGCAACAGCAGAAGCAACATTAGGTGAAAAGTTTGGCCTACTTGGCAAATCCGTACCTCCGCGAGTAGTTGAAGGCCTCATTCCTTCAGAGTAGTCTTTTCCTTTCCCATGGTTAGGAACAAGCAAAAGCAGCAAATAGATGATAACAAGTTGTCTTACCAATAAAGCTAGGTTCCCCGGCAACGGCGCCAGAAAACGTCTTGATACCCACAAGTATAGGGGATCGCTGAAGTCTTCGTTGGGAAGTATTACCCAAATTTATAGTTCGACTCGATGGGAACACAAGAATATCAATAAGACCTTGGCAATTGAGGCGTCACTCTCAACCACACCTGTATATCAATAACTTGCAGCAGTAATAGTGATGGCAGTAGTATGATTCAAGTAACAAGCAGAACAGTAGCAGTGAACAAGTGTTTCCCAGTTTTCACCGGAAAAGTGAAAGTGTAACTCAGAGATTTAAAACGTAGGCATGAGGTGATAGCGGGGTGTTGCAAGAATGAGATTGATCATATAATAAGAAACAAATAACAATGGGACCTATCTCTAACTCCGATATATGTAGGTATGTGTTCCATATTTAGTTGTGCGTACTAACCAAGAGAATTTGCACAACATCTATTGTCCAACCTGCCCATTTCACCGGGGCCAACTTGGAACTACAGGTAATTAAGGTCTACCCTTTCGAATAGACCGGAACAATGCATTAACACTTCATGAACACATAGAATCCTCAAACTAAAACATCTCCCCCTTGTTTTCCCTATATGTCACGTTTAGGGTTCGCAGGTTCAACATAATAGCAGGTGATACACTTTGCAGATAAATACCAAACTCAAATATATGATGGGGCAATATAAGTTCAGTACTGAAATCATGCCACTCGGGCCCTAGTAGCAAGCATTAAACATAGCAAGAGTGCATCAACACAATACAAAAGTATCCTCAAGATAAAACCCTAAAATCCCGAACAACGGGTAGCATTACATGATCAATCTCATCCAATCCCCATCCACCTCACATGCCTACAGCGGACTACTCACACATGGTGATGGAGAGGGAGCTCATGGTCGATGGAGATGAAGGCGGTGAAGATGGCGGTGAAGACGGTCTCCGGATCCCTCCACCGGAGGAGAAATCCTGGATCAATCTGTCCCCGAAACGAAGATCGTGATGGTGGCGGCGTTCTGTTTCGCGAAAGCTCCTCTCCTCCTAGGGCAAGCACTTTTTCGTATATATGAGGGGGTACGTCGAAGACCGAAGGCGAGGCGGCGCCCGAGGCCCATTTGGGCTGGGCCCACGCGGCCAGGTACAGGGGCCGCGTGGGACCCACCCATTTGGCCCTCGAGCGCTTCCTCGTGTCCATCTTTTGTCCATTGTCCTCTTTTCCATAAAAATTGACGTGGTAATTTTCCCCGATTTTATTTCCTGCAGAAATAGCCAGAAAAGAGACTTTGCTAAAAACAGCGTCAGATTCAGCAGTTTTATTCAAATATGGGAAGATTCCGGAGCAAATCATGAAGCAAAGTGCTTGGAAAAGTAGATGCATTTTGGATGCATCACTAAGGCGCTTTGTTTTTTGTTTGACTTTGTACGATGCAGCCCCCGAGTGTTCGGGTGCGGCCAAAACTTACGTTGTGTGTCTTATGCACAAAAATAAAGAAAGAATGAGAGGAACATTGATTATATTCCACTTTTTGTAAGTTAAGCTGCAGGCCGCCTTATTAAAAACCTTCCAGCCCCCTTAGGTATCCTGGTAAGGAAAAGAACGCGTCTAAGACCTGCAGCTATCCGACATATCGCATATTACATTTGATGACTGAGCAGTCAAAGCATAGAAACGACGCACTTGCACAATGTTCCAGGGGTTGTGGGAGAGTTCTCCCGTCTTCGCGTGCTTCAGTCGATACGCCCCGCCATCGATGACCTCTATGACAATGAAGGGTCCTTCCCATGGAGAGGCGAGCTTGTTCTTCTGCTTCAGACGAAGGACCAGATCTCCAACCATGAAGGACCTGGTGCGCAGTCGACGGCTATGGTAGTTGCTTAGGCTTTGCTGGTAGACAGTTGTACGAGCGAGGGCGATGTCACGGGCTTCATTCAGTGTGTCGATGTCATCGGCGAGTGCCTCCTCCGCTTCATCTTCATCGTAGGTGGTGACCCTGGGTGCGTCGAACCGAAGGTCAAACGGCATGACTGCTTCTGCGCCGTACACCATGAAGAACGGCGTGTACTGAGTCGACCTGTTTGGTGTAGTGCGATCCATAGGACGGATGGCAATTCTTCGACCCACGCGCCTGTTGCTCGCCTGAGCGGTACCAGGAGCCTTTTCTTGATCCCGCTACACACGAGCCCGTTGGCCTTCTCCACCTGACCGTTTGATTGCGGGTGCGCCACCGAAGCGTAGTTGAGCTTGATTCCTTGGTCTTTGCAGAAGTCCTGGAACTCCTCCGCCGTGAAGTTTGTCCCGTTGTCAGTGATGATGCTATGAGGGACCCCGAAGCGGTATATGATTGACCTGATGAAATTGACCGCGGTCGAGGCAGTCGAGCTTGTAATGGTGAATGCTTCAATCCATTTTGTAAATTTGTCGACTGCCGCCAAGAGGTGAGTGTGCCCTCCACGAGAGGAGTTCTTGAGTGGCCCAACCATATAGAGTCCCCACTGGACAAAAGGCCAGGCCAGCGGGATTGTTTTCAACTCGGACGCTGGTGCGTGCGGCTTAGTTCCGAACTTTTGATAGCCAACGCACTTCTTTACCATGTCTTCTGCGTCCCTGAGTGCCGTGGGCCAGTAGAATCCTGCTCGAAAGGCTCTTTTGACGAGGGCTCGACTGCTTGCATGGTGTCCGCAGGTCCCTGCGTGGATGTCTCGAAGGATGGCCTCGCCGTCTTCGTGTGCTATACACCTCTGGAGGATCCCCAATATGCTGCGTTTGTAGAGTTCACCGTTAATGATGGTGTATGCCTTAGCACGTCGAGTGACTCGACGTGCTTCCACCACGTCCTCCAGGAGCTCGCCGTGTTTTAAGTATGCTAGGAAACGATGTGTCCAGGTTGGCTCGACGAGGAGTACTTCGACTGGCGGGTCCTCAGCGCTAGGCGGAGTGTCCTTTCCCACAGCAGTAGCAGCTGCGGGTGCTGCCGCTTTCTTGACCTTTATAGATCTATGCTCGATGCGCTCGAGGAACACACCAGGTGGGACTGGTGCTTTGGTGGAGCCAATGTTGGTCAACACATCCGCCTCCTCATTGCTTTCTCGCCCGATGTGGCGCAACTCGCAACCGTCGAAGTTGCCCTCCATGGCGTTGTACAGTTCGCAGTACGTGATCATGTTGTCTGTAATGGCATCACAGGCCTTCATTGTCTGCTGCACAACGAGGTTTGAGTCACCGTATATCATGAGCCTATTGCACCTGCAAGCTTTTGCCATCTTCATGCCGTGCAGTAGAGCCTCGTATTCTGCCTCGTTGTTGGAGGGTTTTGGGAAGTCCATCTATAGGACATAGCGGAGCTTGTCACCTTTTGGTGATATGAGTACGACACCAGCAACGGCACCCTCATGTTTCTTTGAGCCATTGATCGAAGTACATGGTCCATGAGTTGGACAAATCTGGGAATCCCGGTAGTTGAGCCTCGGTCCACTCCGTTGTGAAATCTGGAAGGACTTGTGCCTTGATCGCCGATGGATGCTTGTATGTGATATCCCGAGGTCCCAGCTCGATGACCCACTTTGCGACCCTTCCCGTTGCGTTCGGGTTTGTGAGGATGTCGCCTAGCGCAGCTGAGCTCACCACCGTTATCGGGTGCTCCGCGAAGTAGTGGACGACCTTGCGCGATGTCATGAATATGGTGTATGCCAGTTTTTGATAGTGCGGGTACCACTATTTTGATGTGGATAGCACCTCGCTGAGCTAGTACACGGTCTCTGCACGCTATGAGCGTGTCCTTCCTCCATGCGCTCGACGACGAGCACTGTGCTAACCACCGATTGGTGGCGGAGACGTATAAGTACAACGGCTCGCGTTTCTTGAGGCGCCACCAGGATTGGAGGGCTTGTCAGCACACGCTTGAGGTCGACAAAGGCAGCTTGTGCTTCTGGTGTCCACTCGAAATTGTCCGATTTCTTCATCAACTGATAGAATGGAAGCGCCTTTTTGCCCAGTTTGCTGATGAAGCGGCTGAGTGCCGCGACTCGACCGGCCAGCCTTTGAATCTCTCGAAGCTTGGTTGGCGGCTGCATGGTCAGGATGGCCTGTATTTTCTCTGGGTCTGCTCGATGCCTCGAGCTGAGACGAGGTACCCCAAGAGCTGTCCGGCTGGCACGCCAAAGACACACTTCTTGGGATTGCGCTTGATTTTGTAGCGGTTGAGGTTGGCGAATGTCTCGCGCAGGTCGTCGAGGAGTGTGGCCTGATGACGTGAAAACACACGTTCGTTGGGAGACCCCAAGAGGAAGGTATGATGTAGTGCAGCAGCAATTTTCCCTCAGTATGAAACCAAGGTTGTCGAATTCAGGAGGAATCAGAAGTGCTCTGAAGGTTGTCAGCGGTGCCGTTACCCGATCACTGACATGGAACCTGCACACAACACAATCAAACTACTTTGCCCCACGAAGCAGGAAGGTTGTCAATCTCCCCGGCTTGCTGAAAACAAAGGATTAAACGTATGGTGTGGAAAATAGTATTAATTGCAGAATGTAAAAGAGAACAGATGTTTGTAGTTGGTGGTTTTATCAGTGTAAGAATGGACCGGGGTCCACAGTTCACTAGTGGTGTCTCTCCATAAAAGATAACTAACATGCTGGGTAAATAAATTACAGCTGGGCAATTGTCAAATAATGAACGCGTGACAATGCATTTATATGACAAGATGATTACTATGATATTTAATCGGGCATTACATCAAGATACATAGACCGCTATCCAACATCATCTATGACTAATAATTCACCGCCAGGTTAACATCCGTGTCCCCTGTTGGTATTAAGTTGCAAGCAACAGATAATTGCATTAAGCAAAATGTGTAATGTAAACAACACAAATGACCGTAGACATAGCATTGTTGTTTTATCCCTAGTGGCAACAGCACATCCACAACCTTAGATGTTTCTGTCACTCACCCAGATTAGTGGAGGCATGAACCCACTATCGGGCATAAATACTCCTCTTGGAGTTAAAAGCATCTACTTGGCCAAAGCATCTGCTAATAACGGAGAGCATGCAAGATCATAAACAACATATAAAGATAGATTGATAATCAACTTGATCATAGTATAAATATTCATCGGATCCCAGCAAAACAACATGTAGCATTACAATAAGATGATCTTGATCATGTTAGGCAGCTCACAAGATCTAAACATGATTGTACAAAGTGGAGAGACAACCATCTAGCTACTGCTATGGACCCGTAGTCCAAGGATGAACTACTCACGCATCACTCCGGAGGCAGGCATGGCGATGTAGAGCCCTCCGGTGATGATCTCCCCTCCTGCAGAGTGCCGGGAAGAGCTTCAGAAACCTCCGAGCTAGGGTTGACGACGGCGGCGGCTTTGGAACTTTTCGTGGAATAATGCTCAGGTATTTAGGGTTTTCGGGGCAGGAGGAATAAATAGGCGAAGGGGCGGCGTCGGAGGGTAACCGAGGGGCCCACACCACCCTCGGCGCGCCTGGCATGGGGGCCACGCCCTAGGGTGGTGTGGCCGCCCTCTGGCGCCTCTCCGTCTCCCCTTTGGACTCTGTGGACGTGTCGGTGAAATAGGGACCTCCGTTGATTTTCGTCCAATTCCGAGAATATTCCCCGACTAGCTTTTCTGAAACGGAAAAACAACAGAAAACAGGAACTGGCACTATGGCATCTTGTTAATAGGTTAGTCCAAGAAAATGTGTAAAAATGCTGTGAAGTGTATATAAAACATGTAACATTAGGCATAATATCAACATGGAACATCAAAAATTATAGATACGTTTGAGACGTATCATGGCCTCCTTTTTTGTTTTGATGACGATGTCGTCGACGTAGACTTGGACGTTGTGTCCGATTTGCGTCCTGAGACAGTTTTGCATCATGCGCTGGTACGTAGCACCCACGTTCTTGAGCCCGAAGGGCATAGTTGTATAGAAGTAGACGACGTAAGGAGTGATGAAGGGAGTCTTGTCTTCATCTTCTTCCCTCATCCTTATCTGGTTTTAGCCTGAGTAGGCATCCAGGAAAGATAGGCGCTCGCATCCTGCCGTCGAGTCGACAATCTGGTCGATGCGCGGCAAGGGAAAGTGGTCCTTGGGACAACACTTGTTGAGGGAGGTGAAGTCGACGCACATGCGGAGGATTTTTGAGTTCTTCTTTGGCACAAGGACGGGGTTGGCGACCAGTCCGATTTCTTGATCTCTCGAATGAACTTTGCATCTAGTAATCTGTCGACTTCTTCTCCGATAGCTGCGCGTTTTGGCTCAGAGAACCAGCGCAATGTTTGCTTCACAGGTCTAGCATCTGGAAAGAGTTGGAGGGAGTGCTCGGCGAATTCCCTGGGAATACTTGGCATGTCGGCTGGACACCAGGCAAAGATCTCCCAGTTCTCACGGAGGAATTCGACAAGTGCGCCTTCCTATGCAGAGTTTAGGCTTGATGACTCATTGGCCGTCTTCGTCGGGTCCGTCGGGTGGACCTGGTGCGATCTGGTGTCATTTGTTGCGCTGAAAGCGGCGTCAGGTGCTTGTTTCTTGGCTTGACGGAACAGAGTGCGATCGTTGGTGAGGGAGATTTCCTGGAGCTGTTCCTGCATCCCGAACATCTCGGAGATCTTGTTGAATTCTCTGTCGGAGCGCTGGAAGTTGCCACTCGTGGTGATGATTCCTTTGGGTCCTGTCATCTTTAGCTTGAGGTAAGCATAGTGCGGGACCGCCATGAACGAGCGAATGTCGGGCGCCAAGGATAGCGTGATATTGTGACTTCCAGTCAACGACCTCGAAGTCGATCTTCTCCGTTCGGAAGTTTCTGTGTTCGCCGAACACGACAGGGAGTTGTAGTGTGCCAAGAGGCGAGTCTGCTTTACCCGGGACGATGCCATGGAAGGTGGTATTAGACTCTGGCAGGTTCTCGACTGAGTGATTCATCTTGCGGAGCGTGTCTGCGAATATGATGTTGATTCCACTTCCTCCATCCATGAAGACCTTGGACATAGCATAACCACCGATCTGGGCATCGAGTACTAGGGCGGCGTGCCCTGGTCGAGCCACAGCCGGAGGGTCATCCTCGCGGGAGAACGTGATGCTATTTTCCGACCCCTTCAGGTACTCGGGTACTGTCGGAGGCGCCATGACGGCCATGTTGATCTGGCGAGTGATCAGTTTCTGCTCCCTGTTGGATGGTCGCCCTTTCTGTATCATGTTCATCTGCCACGTGCCTCGGGATACCGGTCCGCCGAGCTCGCCGGAGCTTCTATGCGTGCTTGATGGTGTATCGCACCTGCCATTTGCGCGGATGAGCCCGTTGGAGGAGCAGGAGGAGGGGGAAGCGGATTCGGAGCACCTCCCTTTGCGGCTGTGCCAGGGGCCGCCTGCAGACGCTTCATGCATGCATTCGTCATCCTCGTGAATTTTCTGCAGTCTTTCACCAGGTGGCTGGAGTGGAGTTTGCCATCTTGACCTTTGAACATGTGGAATCTGCACTCCTCATCCAGCTCTAAGTCACCCGATCCTTCGGGCGAGTCATCGCGGCGTTTGCGCCATTCTTGTTTGCGGTATCCGTCGTTGCGGTGCCCATAGTCGCGGCGATCATCTTGGCGGCCTCTGCCGCGATCATCTCGACGTAGCCAGCCGCCATGAGCTCGACTCCGTCTGGGTCGTCGTAACTGTGAGATTTGCGTTTGCGTCTTCTGTCGCTGCCACGGCCGTCCCTACGGTCCCAGCCGCCATGGTCGTCGTTGCAATGTGGAGACCCATGGTGTTCTCGCACCAAGTCTTCTCCGTCCGCCCATTCATTTGCAATCTTCATGAGCTGCGCGATGGTCTTTGGCTTCTCGCCTCCTAGGGCTTCCCGGAGGTCACGCCTAGCGGCGCCGCGAGTGAATGCGTGATACGTCCATTTTGCATCACTATTTTATATCATAATTTACTGTTATTCATTGATATATTTCATATTAAGATGTGTTACTTATGTTATTTTGTCTTGTTTTGCATGTTAGATGATTATTGGAGAATTAACTGACGGAGTCAGATTTCAGCTGGAAAAGGCACCGTCAAGACACTATATTTCTGGAGTTCTAAAAATCTTGTCAAATATACAGAAGTTCCTATTTTATCAGAAGACGGAGGAAGCCGAGGCCACGTGTGGGGCCCCTGGCCTACCTTTGGCGTTGCCCTTTCGCATACATCATCCCCTCAACCCAAATCTTTGGCGCCCGAGGAAATATTCCGCCGCCTCCATGGGACGGAAACAACAGAGAGAGAAAAAGCTCTCCGGCAGGGAGAAATCTGCCGGGGAAATTCCCTCCCGGAGGAGGGGGGATCATCACCACCATCATCGTCATCACGCTGGACTTCATCGGGATCATCATCATCATCATCTCGACCGTCATCACCATCATCACTGCTGCTCCACCCCATTCCGTTGTAACATCTAGGGCTATACTTTGTCTAGTTCACAGGGGAACTCTCCCGGTGTTAATTACTCATTGTGGTTGATGCTGTTGAGTTTTATCGGTGAATTAAAGTTTATGTCCAGATTGTTATTCATCATTATATCACCTATGATCATGATCCAAATGATGTCTTGTGAGTAGTTCATTTAGTTCTTGAGGACATGGGAAAGTCTTGTCGCTAGTAGTGAATTATGTTGAGTAATATTTAATGGTTTGATATTTAAGTTGTGGTGTTATTCTTCTAGTGGTGTCATGTAAACGTCGACTACATGACACTTCACCTTTATGGGCCTAGGGGAATGCATTGTGTATTTGATTGCTAATTGGGGGTTGCCGGAGTAACAGAAACCTAAACCCTCGTTAGTAAACCGGTGCACAAGGGAGCGTAGGATCTCAGAGTTTAAGGCTGTGGTTAGATTTATCTTAATTACTTTCTTGTAATGCGGATGCTTATAAGGTGTATAATCACAAGTATGCATTAGTCCAAGTAAGGGCGGTGCATTAGCATAGGTTCACCCACACAACACTTATCAAAACAATAAAGATTAATCAACTATATGAAGCGAAAGCACTTGGCTAAATTCCCGTGTGTCCTCAAGAACATTTAGTCATCATAAGTAAACCAACCGGCTTGTCCTTTGCTCTAAAAAGGATTGGGCCACTTGCTGCAATTATTATTACTGTCTTTTATTTACTCGTATTTTATTTATCTGCTATATCAAAAACCCCTAAAAACTTGTCTGCTAGTGTTTACAGTGAAACCTTTACCGAAACTCCTTGTCAGCACCTTCTGCTCCTCGTTGGGTTCGACACTCTTATTTATCGAAAGTATTACGATACACCCCCTATACTTGTGGGTCATCAAGACTATTTTCTGGTGCCGTTGCCGGGGAGTGAAGCGCTATTGGTAAGTGGAATTGGTAAGGAAAACTTTTACTGTAAGTGTCGTTTTTATTTCTGCTTACTACTTTATTTTATCATGGAGAGATCTCCTTTTGAATCCCTGTTCGGGAATGCTACTACCACTGCTACGGTAGTATACAAGGAGCCACCTGATCAAGTAATTCCATTTAAAATACCTATGAAAATTGTTGAACGTGTTACGAATAACCGCTATGTAGGAGACGGAACTGTCCCTCCTGGAGATCATTTGTTATTTATACATGAATTATGCGAGTTGTTCAAGTGTGCAGGTATTTCAATGGAAGAAGTCAAGAAGAAATTATTCTCTATATCACTGACAGGTAGAGCTGCGAAATGTTATAAGATGCTGAAGAATGGCCGCTCTATTGGCTTGGAGGAGATTGTATCTCTCTTTTACTCTAAATTTTATCCTCCTAGTGAAATTCATCAAGATCGGAATCATATATATAATTTCTGGCCTCATGATGGAGAGTGTATTGCCCAAGGATGGGGAAGATTGAAGTCATTAATGCTCAAATGCCCCATTCATGAGCTTTCGGGTAATATCGTTATTGATAACTTCTATGCAAGGCTTTCTCTTCAGGATAAAACTCTATTGGATACTGCTTGTTCTGGATCATTTACACGTAATAAAGAAGACGTTAAATGGGACCTTCTTGATCGGATTGAGGAAAATACTGAAGGATGGGAGAACGACAAAGGTAGAGAATCAGGTATAAAGTATGACTATGAATGCATTAAAACTTTTATGGATACTGATAATTTTCGTAATCTCTATGATATGTATGGTCTTGATTCTCAAGTTATTGCAAACTGTTATAAGGCTTTTGCCTCTTATCTTGATGTTCCTAAAGAAAGTTGCAATAAGTACCACGCGCCTTATAAAGATAATACTAATTCTGCTGCTATTAAAAACATTGAAGTTCTTACTGTTGATCGTATCTTGCCAGAACCTTATATTGAGAAACTGCCTTTTCCTGTTAAAGTTAAGAAACATTCTATAATAGCTAGTGTGGTTAATAAAAGTACAAAGAAAGCTTTAGAACCTGCTGAACAAATAGCGGTTGAACCTGCAATAGCAATAGTAAAGGATTTGGTAACTGAAAATGTAGAAGGAGGACATATTATCTTTTGTGAAGATGCCTCTAATATTGTTGCACATCCCAGTAGAGCTAGGAAAGAAAGTGTTCCTGTGCTTTCAGTTAAAATAGGAGAACATTGCTATTATGGTTTATGTGATATTGGTGCAAGTTCCAGTGCTATTCCTTTTGAACTTTATAAAGAAATTATGCATGAAATTGGTCCTTGTGAACTTGAGGAGATTGATGTGGTTATTCAGCTTGCTAATAGAGAAACTATCTCTCCAATTGGTATTGTGAGAGACGTTGAAGTTTTATGTGGTAAGACTAAATACCCTGCTGATTTTCTAGTACTTGGTTCTGTTGCTAGTAAAACTTGTCCCATTATTTTTGGTAGACCTTTCCTAAATACATGCGGTGCAATTATAGACTGTAAGAAAGAGAAAATCTATACTAAATTTGATGGAGAAGCTTATGAATTCAATTTTTCTAAGTTTGGTAAAAATCTTTATGAAACCGAACTACCTAATGAGAATTTAAAAGTTGAACAACTTGCTTCTGTTGCCATTGCTCCTAACAATGCCTTGCAGCAATACATGGAGGAACACGAAAGTGAGGTATTTATGGAAGAAAGAAATGAGATTGACGATATCTTTCTTCGTCAACCACCAATACTTAAACATAATTTGCCTGTAGAGGATTTGGGTACCTCAGCGCCTCCTAAGGAAGATCCTGTTTTCGATTTAAAACCTTTGCCTGATAATCTTAAATATGTTCACCTTGATGAGAAGAAAATATATCCTGTTATTATTAGTTCTAAACTTTCAGGTAATGAAGAAGCAATGCTATTAGAAGTTTTAAAGAAACATCGAGGGCTATAGGATACACTTTGGATGATTTAAAGGGGATTTCTCCTACTATATGTCAACACGCCATCAACATTGGACCTGATGCAAAACCAGTTGTTGAGCATCAGGGTCGTTTAATCCCTAAGATGAAAGAAGTGGTAAGAAATGAGGTATTGAAACTTCTTGATGCTGGTATAATTTATCCTATTGCTGATAGTAGATGGGTAAGTCCTGTGCACTGTGTCCCTAAGAAAGGAGGAGTTACTGTTGTGCCAAATGAAAATGATGAACTTATCCCTCAAAGAGTAGTAGTTGGGTATAGGATGTGTATTGATTTTAGAAAGGTCAATAAAGTAACTAAAAAAGATTAATATCCTTTACCTTTTATTGATCAAATGTTAGAAAGGTTGTCTAAGAAAACTCATTTTTGCTTTCTTGATGGTTATTCCGGATTTTCACAAATCGCCGTTAAAAAGCAAGATCAAGGGAAAACAACTTTTACTTGTCCTTATGGAACATATGCTTATAGACGTATGCCTTTTGGTTTGTGTAATGCCCCTGCTACGTTTCAAAGATGCATGTCTGCTATTTTTCATGGTTTTTGTGAAGAAATCATGGAAGTATTCATGGATGATTTTTCCATCTATGGAACTTCTTTTGACAACTGCCTGCACAATCTTGATAAGGTTTTGCAGAGATGTGAGGAAACGAATCTTGTTCTTAATTGGGAGAAATGTCATTTTATGGTTAATGAAGGAATTGTCCTTGGACACAAAATTTCTGAAAGAGGTATTGAAGTGACAGAGCTAAAGTTGAAGCAATTGAGAAAATGCCCTGTCCTAGGGATGTTAAAGGTATCCGTAGTATTCTTGGTCATGCCGGTTTCTATAGGAGATTTATTAAAGATTTCTCTAAAATTTCAAAACCCCTGACTAATCTTCTTCAAAAAGATGTACCTTTCGTTTTTGATGATGACTACAAGGAAGCTTTCGAAACTTTGAAAAAGGCTTTAATAACAGCTCTTGTTGTTCAACCACCTGATTGGACTTTACCTTTTGAAATAATGTGTGATGCTAGTGACTTTGTTGTAGGAGCTGTTCTTGGACGGCGGGTAGACAAGAAGTTAAATGTTATTCATTATGCTAGTAAGACACTTGATGCCGCTCAAAAGAATTATGCTACTACTGAAAAGGAATTTTTAGCAGTTGTTTTTTGCTTGTGATAAATTAGACCTTATATTGTTGATTCAAAAGTTACCATTCACACTGATCATGCTGCTATTAGATACCTTATGGAAAAGAAAGATGATGGGGGGATAATAACCCGGTAGGCCCATGAAGAGGGAAGCATGACCCGCCAGGCAGGAGGCCCGGCCAGGCCAGCTAACCATCAGCATGGGCCGGGTTATGTCGCTGGGCCAGTAAGTTTGGCGGTAACCCGGTTCAGGAAGGAAAGGTTCTAGAAGACCAGAGGCGGTTCAGGACTTGGAGGACACGAAAGCCAGAAGAACTAGAGTAGGACTCCGAGTCTGGGTAGAACCCGGGCTTACTTGTAAAGTGCCAGGAGACCCGGTCATCTATATAAACCGGTCCCTGAGCCATAGTTAGACAGAACTTTACGATCCAAGCTTAGGCGAGAGAACCATCGAGATAAACACGCTACCAAGCGAACCTTGTAACCTAGATCGAGATCCGGCTCTGTTGTCGTAGCCGGGTTATCGAGATCGAGATCAATAATAAGATA
This sequence comes from Poa pratensis, assembly GCA_947311845.1. Lineage (NCBI taxonomy): Eukaryota > Viridiplantae > Streptophyta > Magnoliopsida > Poales > Poaceae > Poa > Poa pratensis. The sequence continues at coordinate 29,726,643 of CAMZMU010000085.1, read as the reverse complement.
GCAGGAAGTAGGTCTTTATCTCCAATGGAGAGGCCGAACCTGGGTAAACCCTTTGTCCCTGCAGTGCTAAACAATCTCCCAGATACCAGAGTCGCCTTGCCCATCATCTCAAGCTACCCCAAGGTAGCATCTGCCGTGTTATCTACCCCACGACAGTTGGCGCCGTCTGTGGGAACGCGTCCAAAGGTGTCACCATCATGGGAGAAGCAATGCAAGGAGTGGAGAATTTTGTTTTCGGCGAGATCACCCTCAACTCGCAAGGAGAGCCCATCGTTGATGATTCTGGCTGGGGGCCGGAATCAGATCTACTTGAATCAGGTGATGTTATTCCAATTGGCAAGTTTAACGTTTTTGTTGGTATGATTGCAACTAGATCTGCTAGTGATGGAGAATATGAATCTGTGTCAGGAGCCGCCACAATTGTTCAATCTGATGGAGAGAATCAGTTGGTACGGCTGAAGATGAGCTGCCCCTGGATGCACACGAGGAACGATCGGGAAACCCGGCTCAAATCCCGGGTGATGTGGTGGACCATGCAGATTCAGAATCGATCTTGCCCCTGTTTGAAGGCCGGTTCGGATATGGAGCAGAAGAAGAGGATGAAGAGGAGCAAGAGTCCAGCCCAAGCCCGGTTAGGAGGGTGGCGTTTACACCGCCCCTTCGATCAACGCGGGAGCATCACCATCAACGGCGTGCCACCTGCTTTTACTCCGGGTCAACAGCAGCAACAATTGCCACCAGTACTGGAGCTGGCGGGTCAAAGAGTTGATGGAGACCCGGCTTCGGTGTCAGAGGAAAGTGAAGACACGGCGCGTTACAGGAACAGCTTCGGTTTTCTCAATAACCGGGCTCAGGGTGAGAAAGAAACAACACAACTGGGGCCCAGGCCTTGTTTAACAATGGCCTGGTCCTAGATCCATCAGCACTCACGAGGATGGTTACCCCAGAAAACGCAGCAGCTAGAGCTATAGAATTGGATACAGCAGCCGGGCTTTGGAGCAGATGCAGAGACACAATGGCAGAGAAGCAAGATATGGAGGTTAGGCGAAAGCAAATAGAGGATGAGGAAAATCGTCTCAATGAGATGACCAGGGCACACCGGAGGAGGCATCAGAGCCGGCTGACCCAAGGAGAGAATGTCATAAATCCAGCGGTATTGTTTAGGACCCCAGAAGATCAACCAATCGATATAACTCAGGTGGCTCCAGTTGTTAGAACAAATGCAGAACCAGGAAGAGAAACAGGAAGAGCTGGAGTTACAGCTGCAGCGGTGCCGGGTCTTCTCGCTGGGGGAGCCAGGGGAAATCCGGGTCTGCCGCCTAGGACACCAAGGTTCCACACGCCGGGGGCCATTTTTCCAATCCAGCAGATAACGTGTATGCCGCAACTTTAGCACTTGACCGTATTCCATTGGGAGACTCGCCAGCAGAGATTGAAGCTCGGCGTGCCATTGACATGTTGCGCACTGCGGTTGTTCAGCAAGTTCAGTATTCAAAGGAGAAAAGCGCGCTTCATTCCACAACTTATCGTAGTAAGAGTCGCCACGGTGGGAACCCGCCATTGGCCGGGTTTGCCGCGGCACAGCAGCAAAACCCGCCCCAGCAGAACCAGAACCAGAACAATCAGCAGTACCAACCCGCCCCTGCAATTTCTGTGGCTCAGCAGATAGTCAATAGATCGCGAGCGGGAAGAAGTGCAGCCAATGCAAACCCGGCAGTACCTGCAGCTGGAGTACCACAAGGAGGACCGGGTCCCGTGCCGCAGCGTCTGCAAGCTCGCCGGGTAACAATAATTTTTTGACAAGTTCTTCTACCTTAGCGGGCCAAAGTGTCTTTCAGATGCCATTAGAGCGGAGCCTTTCCCTGAGAAGTTCAAGGAGCCAAGCAAGATTTCCAATTACGAGCCAGCATGGACCCGGCAAGCTGGTTGAGCAGCTATGAGATGGCAATGTGTATACGCAATGCCACAGAGAATGTTTGTGCAAAGTACATGTATTTGATGATGAGTGATGGTGCAGCGAAGTTGTGGTTCAAGAATCTGCCAGAGAGATCTATCAGTTCCTGGGATGAGTTGAAAACAATTTTTATCAAGCACTTTCAGGGTACGTGCAAGCGATTATTTTCCATTGAAGATCTTGATCGTTGTGTACAGAGGAAAGGCGAGTCAGCGCGTCACTGGATGGGCCGGGTCACGGAGATCCTGCACTCCTCATCAGGTATCGAGCCCAAGGACGCAATTTCATCGATGGAGAAAACTTGCAAGTACGCTCCCTTGGTCCAGAAGCTGGGTCGCATGAAAGAGGGACACCGGGTTAAGCCTGTTACTATGGCAGAGTTGATGGATGCGTGCAACAGACACGCAGCCACGGACAAGACCCAGGATGATAGTGAGGAAGAAAAAGGGAAAGGTACTGCGAATAATGGAGGAAGGAGCAACAATGGCCCGGGAAACAATAACAACAACAATCAGAATCAGCACAAGCGTGGGCATCAGGAGGGAAACTCAGAGCTAGTGGCAAACGCAAATGCCGGGTTTCAGAGGCAAAGGATGGACGGAAATTATCAGGAAAACAGGGTTATCAGGAAAACAGAGGTTATCAGGGAAACAATGGGAATTACAGTGGTGGAAATAGTTATCAAGGATCACGTCCAATGAGCACTGAAGAGGCCTTCAGGATGCCGTGTCCTCGTCATAGCAAGAACGGCAGACCCGCCAATCATTCATTGGCCCAGTGTGTAGATCTGAACAGGTGGAAAAACAATGAAATTCAGAGAGCTTTGCAAGGAGCAAACAGAGGTGGAGGACCCGGCCCGAGTGCTAACCCGGCTGCGGGGCCTTAACTGGAGCAAATGCGGTACCTACTGGCAACACAGGACCCGGCCAAAATACAGGTAACCAGGGTGGATTCTCAAACCAGCCAAGGCAACTTGGCCAATATCATATATATACTAGTGGCACGACCAAGAGAGAGAGAAAGATAGTCAAAAGGGCAGTTAACTCAGTGGCTGCAGGGGTACCAAGGTATTTAAGATGGTCAGAGCATGCTATTACGTGGAGTAGAGCAGATCACCCGGGTGTGGTGGAACATCCGGGTCTGCTTGCTTTAGTTGTGGCTCCTCAGGTTCATGGCTTTGAGCTAAAGAAGGTTTTGATGGATGGTGGTAGTAGCATTAATATCTTGTATTGGGAGACATTTGTACGCATGGGTCTGAAGGAATCACAGTTACAGAAAACGTCAACGGTGTTTCATGGTATAGTTCCTGGGAAGTCAGCTACACCAGAGGGAAAAATTTCATTAGAGGTTGCTTTTGGCGAGTCTATCCATAACTTTAGGTCAGAGTGGCTCACTTTTGAGGTGGTGAAATTTCCAAGTCCTTATCACGCGTTGTTCGGAAGGCCGGCTTATGCCAAGTTCATGGCAAGGCCGTGTTATGTGTATTTGCAGCTGAAGATACCGGGTCCCAAGGGGATCATCACAATTCATGGTAACAGAGAAATTGCAGCAGAATGTGACGAGGGAGATGCAGCCCTGGCAGAGCAAACTTGTGCTAGAGAGGAGTTGAAAGCTTACAGGTCTAATCTTGACCCGCAGGACAACAAGGCACTCAAAAAACCAACAACAGAAGATGACAGGGCAAAGTTTAAAGCAGCAAAAGATACCAAGATGGTGGATTTTGTGCCTGGGGATTCCTCCAAGCAGTTCGCCATAGGGACCAGCCTAACTGATAAATAGGAAAGCGCGCTCATCGAGTTCATCCGTGAGAATCGGGATGTTTTTGCATGGACACCTAGTGACATGCCAGGCATTCCGACTGAACTCGCTGAGCACCGTTTACATGTTGATCCAAAGGCAAGGCCGGTAAAACAAGGTTTGAGAAAAATGAATGCAGAGAGAAGAAAAGCTATAGGAGAGGAGATAGCCCGGTTATTGGAAGCCGGCTTTATCATGGAGGTTTTCCACCCAGAGTGGTTGGCTAACCCGGTTTTGGTTCTGAAGAAAAATAATGAGTGGAGGATGTGCATCGATTTTACAAGTCTCAACAAGCATTGTCCAAAGGACCCGTTTGCGCTGCCGCGCATCGATCAAATTGTTGACGCAGTTGCAGGCAGCGAGCTCTTGTGTTTTCTGGACGCATATTCAGGTTATCATCAGATCAAGCTTAATAGGCAGGATTGGGAAAAGACATCGTTCATCACCCCCTTTGGTGCTTTTTGTTACAAGACCATGACTTTTGGGTTGAAGAACGCAGGGCAACTTATCAGAGGTGTATTCAAAACTGTTTTCATGATCAGATTGGACGCAATGTGCATGCTTATGTGGATGATGTGGTGATCAAGTCAGAAAAAGCCGGGTCATTTATTAGTGACCTTACAGAAACATTCAAAAATTTGAGGAAGTACAAGATGAAGCTCAATCCTACAAAGTGCGTGTTTGGAGTTCCAGCGGGAAAGTTGCTTGGTTTCATTGTGTCAGAGCGCGGAATTGAGGCAAACCCGGAAAAAATCAGAGCCATCCAAAGTTTGAAAAAACCAGAGGAATTGGCAGATGTTCAGAAGTTGACAGGTGTGTGGCTGCGCTAAGCCGGTTTATATCCCGGCTCGGAGAAAAAGCAATCCCTTTGTATAAGTTACTGAAGAAAACAGACAACTTTGTGTGGAATCAGGAAGCAGATGAGGCATTTGAAGCTCTGAAGAAACAGTTATCAGAAGCGCCAGTTCTGGCGGCCCCGGGTCCCAAGGAACCCATGTTGTTATACGTCGCTGCCGGGCCTCAGGCTGTGAGTGCTGTGGTGGTGGTCGAGCGTAAGGAGGAAGGCAAGGAAAACCCGGTTCAGAGGCCGGTCTATTATGTTAGTGAGGTGTTATCAGAAGCAAAGCAGCGCTATCCGCACTGGCAGAAACTAGTGTTTGGTGTTTTCATGGCAAGTAGAAAGTTGAAACCATATTTTCAGGAGCATCCAATCACAGTGGTCAGTTCAATACCCTTAGCAGATATTATCAGAATTCAGAAGCTACAGGAAGAATTGCCAAGTGGGCAATAGAGATGGGGCCTTACCACATTGACTATGTGCCTCGCACAGCTATCAAATCTCAAGCATTGGCTGATTTTCTTAATGATTGGACACAGTTGAGTGCACCACCCCTTACCCCGGGTCTCAAGCCTTGGGTCATGCACTTTGACGGGTCTAAGCAAGCACAAGGTTCAGGAGCTGGAGTTGTGTTAACTTCTCCCAAGGGTGATAAGTTGAGCTATGTTTTGCAGATTCACTTTGATTGTTCTAACAATGTGGCAGAATATGAGGCCTTGTTGCATGGTTTGCGTATGGCAAAGGAGATGAACATCAAGCATATCAATTGCTATGGGGATTCAGATCTTGTGGCACAGCAAGTTTCAGGAACATGGGATAGAAAAGATGCGACAATGGCGGCTTACAGAAGAGAGGTGGACAGGGTAGCCGGGTTTTTCTCAGGCTATCAGGTGGATCATATTGATCGCAGAAAAATGATGCTGCAGATGCTTTGTCAAGACTCGGCTCACGCAGAGAGCCGGTTCCACCTAATGTTTTCTTGGACGAGCTATGGACTCCATCAGTCAAGCTCAGGACGTGGAAGAACTGGCGGGTCAGGAAGACCCGGATTCGCAGTTAGTAGCAGCAACTCATGAAATTCCAGAGTGGACAGAACCTTACTTGGCGTATCTTTTGCGTGGAGAGCTGCCAGAGCAGGAAGTTATATCCCGGCAAATTGTGCGCCGGGCTAAGGCTTACGTGGTTATTGATGGCGAGTTATATAAGAGAAGTGTTTCCGGAGTGTTTCAGAGATGTGTGTCTGGAAAGGAAGGCCGGCAAATTCTGAAAGAGATTCATGAGGGAGATTGTGGTCATCATGCTTCAACAAGGTCTTTAGTAGCAAAAGCTTTCAGACACGGTTTCTTTTGGCTCACAGCCCAGGCAGATGCAGAGCGCCTGGTAAGCAGATGTGATGGTTGCCAGAGATACGCAAGGCAAATTCATGTGCCGGCTCAGGAGTTGCGAACAATACCTTTGACTTGGCCCTTTGCAGTTTGGGGGCTTGATATGGTGGGTCCTTTTAGCATGTCTCCTTGCAAGAAAACCCACCTCTTGGTTGCCATTGACAAGTTTACAAAGTGGGTTGAGGTGATGCCTGTTACAAATTGTGAAGCAGCTACAGCAGTCAAGTTTTTGAAGAAGATCATACACAGGTTTGGGTATCCTCATAGTATCATCACAGACAATGGCACTAACATGTCCCTTGGTGAGATGGCAAAGTTCTGTGGAAACCAGGGTATACGTTTAGACGTTGCTTCAGTTGCTCATCCGCAGGCCAATGGACAAGTAGAACGAGCAAATCAGGAGTTGCTTCGAGGTTTGAAACCACGTCTCCGGGTCCCGTGCATCAGAGCCGGGAGCGTGGGTTGAGGAGTTGCCATCAGTAGTTTGGGGAATCAACACAACACCAAACAGATCCACCAAGATGACCCCTTTCTTTATGGTGTATGGGGCAGAGGCAGTTTTGCCAAGTGATATAATTCATGACTCGCCTCGCGTGGCGGCTTACGTTGAAACAGAAAATGAGCAGACCCGGCAGGATTCTGTGGACCTGCTAGAGGAGAACAGAGAACAAGCATTGGAGAGATCAGCAGTATATCAGCAAGATTTGAGGCGGTATCATAGTCGCCGGGTTAAAACTCGCACTTTCCAGGAGGGAGATTTAGTGCTGCGATGGACGCAATCCAAGGAAGGGATGCACAAGTTATCTCCTCCTTGGGAAGGGCCCTTCATCATAAGCAAGAAATTGAACAATGGTTCATATTATTTGGTGGATGCTAGAGAAAAGTCCGAGTCTGTAAATGACACAGCGCACTCTACCTTTTCATTAGAAGAGCGTGAGAGGCCATGGAACATTGCCCAGCTGCGCCCATACTATACTTAGCATGAGAATGTAATACACGATGTAACAGGCAGCAGGTTTCAGACGCGCTCTTTTCCTTACCAGGGTACCTAAGGGGGCTGGAAGGTTTTTAATGAGGCGGCTTGCTGACCTAACCTTTTCTATCAATAAAGTAAAGGTTGAACAGAAATTTGTCTTGTTTCAGTCTCAGTTTATATTGGCAAGCCATTGTTTTCTTTGTTTAATGTATGCCATAGCAGTTTTTTGTTCAGCTTGGTCTTGGGGGCTGGTCATTGAGGTGGCAAAGTTTTTCCCAAGACCCGGCTCATACGATTATCCGGGTCTCGAAATTTTTGTGACCCGGTAAGAGCAGTTTTTAGCTTTAGTATTTTGGATTCAGTAGCATGCATGTTTAGTTTAAATATCAGTTGTTTATGTTTTCTGTTATAGAACAAGTGTTATAGTTGCTTTTTATCTTTGAGGACGCCCAGAGAGCGCGTCCCACCAGTATATGGATCAATGGGGTAATGTTGCATAGTTAAGCCATTACTTTATAAACATTGATCCAGGTCTTGGGGGCTCTTACTTGAATAGTTTGCAGCTGCAATCCCAAGACCCGGCTTTTATGCCACTAGTTTATTCTTGGTTATCTTGCTGTTGAGCTGATGTGACTCGCAATTATATGGCCTGATTGCTCACCTGGAAATTCAATCAACCATGAGGCCCGTTGGGACTTGGTTCGACCCTGTTTTTCTCAGCGAAGTTGCGACAGGGTATCCATGCGAAAGCCGGCTCACAGTTAAAGAAATCAAAAGGGTCATCAAAACCACAGAGAGGTATCATCACAAAAGTTTCAAGTAATAAAAGCAAAGTTTCAAAGGTGTACTACTACACCACTGCAAGCAAGAGATAGTAGCGCTAAGTTATTACAATAACCTGCCCGAAGGGCCGAATGAAATTGTTTTTTGCAGAGATGAAAGCATCTGCATAAGTTTTTCAAGCCTCGGCTTCAGGAGCCGGGTCACGGGGAGGCGAGCTGGATGGTCGTTCCTCGGTGGTTTTCGCCGGGTCATCTTCCTCGGCGGCCGCCGGGTTAGCTTCTGTCTCCTTGGTCTCCTTGGCCTTGATCTTGCGCCGGGTGACTTGTTGAAGTGATTGGAAGTAGTTTTCATCATCTTCTTCAACGTGGCCCGTGATGGAGGAGGAATAATTGGCGTAGAAGAGCTGGGTGCAGTGGAGGTACCGGGAGCAGTCTTTGCTGGATCAATGGAATCCTTGTAGCTTTGCAGGAGATCGATGCGTTGTGGCTCGTCATCCATGATCTCTTCATCGTTTTCGGTGTATCCAAACTGCAACGTGGTGAGCTTCATTTTGCTGGCAATCACAGTGGCAACGTGCCGGGTTTGCTTCACAACCCGGGAGTAGCACTTCTTGTCAAATTCCTTGCCATCAGCGTTGAATTGGGGAAAACCATTCTTCAGGGGAGCCGGGTTTAGCTGGGGATGGTAGGCCTTTGCCAAGCAAGACCTCGCATCACCCCGGCCCTGCATGCAGATCTCTTGAGCAAATGTATCCATTGTGGCATTGTTGACAGATGCCCAAGGACTTCAGTATACACGCTTGGCGGGTTCTCCCAATCCCTTGCGGCTTTGATGACCTCGCAGCTGCCAAAGTACAGCTGACGTGTCAGCGTGTACATGCACTTGATCTTCTCTGCAGCAGTTTTGCGAAGGTTCCCATCACGAGGGCCTGGGTAAGGAAAGGCATAACAGTGAGATTTAAAAACCGGGTCTGCTTGCTCAGTTTAGTTCGAGTTCAAAGGAGTAATGCTTACCCACTAAGGATTCAACCATAGAGGTGATCATTTTCTTCAGCCGGTTAGCTCAGTGATAGCTGCATCTAGTTGCTTCTGGAGGTTGGCGCGTTGCTCGTTCCAGTGTTCTTCATGTTCCTCCAGTTCTTTCTTGAGGTCAGAATTTTCCTGGGTTAGCTCTGTGACATTTTTCTTCAGGGTTTGCAGCTGTTCAGCATGCGTCACCCGGGTTTCAGATTCAGTTTTAGCAACGTCCTTGAGCCGGGTGATTTCTGCCTCGGCTTTGGCGTGGTCTTCCTGTTAAAATTCAAAAGATTATGTTAGTCCCAGGTTACCGCAGGCAAGTTAACCCGGAACTTGGGGGCTACACTTTTGACGTTCTTAAGTAGTGCATAAGAGGCAATATGGATGTGTGGTAGTCCCAGGCTGCTGCAGGCAGGCAACCCGGCACTTGGGGGCTACAGTGTTCAAGTTTTGATGTGAAAGTTGGCAAGTTTTAAATGATGGAAGTTTTTAGTCCCAGGTTGCTGTGAACAGACAACCCGGCACTTGGGGGCTACAGGATTGAAATTTTTTATCAGAGGAATTCATATTATAAGCACCAAGCTCATCAACAAGTGATGAACTTAGAGCTTGGGGGCTACTCAGGGTATAGTTATGCAAGAAAATATAAAGGCAAGAAATAAAGTGTGTACCTGATATCGTTTCTGAATCAGGGCGACCAGTTCTGTCTCCAGGTTCTTGTGTTGAGCAAGGCGAGAAAAGTATTCATCGCAAAGGGCTGGGACGGACATGGCACCCAGAGCCGGCAAATCTGATGAAGGAGCCGGGTTCTTTCCCTTGGCAGGAGACGCCGGGTTAGCATCTGGAGCTGGCACCTTGGCAAGAGTTTCGGGAGCACTTTGTACTGGAACGTGCCGGGTTCCAGTAACTTGTACTTCATCTTCTTTAGTTCCAGAGCCTAACCCGGGCGAATGAGTAATTGGGGAGGATTCTGGCATAGGATTAGCTGAGTTTTTTGGAGAAGCCACGGGGGTTACATGCTCCGTTGGCTCGTCTTTGTCCACCGATTCTTCAGTGTGCCTCCATAGGAGAAGGCTCTGCTGTTGCTGGAGGAGGGACGCCGCTGGAGGAGAGTCCGGGTCTTCATCCGCAAAGGCTCTGGCACTGGAACAAGATAGTGATTTAGTCAAACAAAAAAGGGGCAGTAAAGTATGGAGGTATGGAAAAGGTGTGTAGAGTATCTCTAACCCGGCATTGATATGGAAATCCTCGGGTGTGCTAACACCATCCGAGGAGGAATCTGACAAACGAGATGGTTTAGCGACCCGGATCTTGCCAGCTAAAGGGTACTGTTTGCTGGGCGTCTTCTGGATGGATTTGGCCCAGCTTGATAAAGAGCGTTGAGGGATACCTGGGCTCAGGGAAGTGTGGCTTGTAGAAGATCGGGTTCGGCGCCTCTTGTTCGCCTCAGCCTCCTTCTCAGCTTCTTTTTCCTGTGTTTGTGCTTGTTTGAGATGAGTTCATCATGAAAATGAGAAACGAGAATATGGTACCTTAGCAATGGTGGCCCGGTCCTCTTTTGAGTAGGAGGTTCAGCAGTTTGGGGACCCGGCGTACGTCAGAAGCCGGGTCAGTAGGGCCTGGAATAAGATTTGCCGGGTTATCAGTAGAGTGTCCTTGTTGGGGACTTCGTTGTTAATCAATTGGAGAAGAGCCGGCCTACAGAGTCTAGCTCACCTTCTTCTTCTTCTTCTTCTTCTTCATCATCTTCACTTTCTGTGTCCTCCCCATCAGGAGAGATGTAGGAGTAAAATCCACGCTCCACCACTTGGAGTCCTGAGAAAAAGCAGTTAAAGTAAGTAACATTCTATGGATGAAATTACCGGTTAAAGTTAGCATAAATGATCAAGGATTGGTTTTACCGTGGAGGGTTTATTCTTAGCACTAAATGGGGCAAGCCCGTCCAGTGCAATGGCATCTTTCTTTTCGCCAAGCAGTCTCTTGGCATTCTTCACAATCTGATCATCAGTTAGCGTCATCTCAGAATAACGCATGCTGTCAGTGGTTTCACCAGTGTATTGGCAAAACAGCCGGGTCCTGATGCTGAGTGGTTTGATAAACCAACCATCCAGCACTTGACGAGGTCCGTGCCTTTGAGGCCATGGGCAAGTAAGCTCTGGCCCGGCGAAGTGTGGGCTCGAGCTTGACCCGCTCAGCATCATCAGCATAACTGTTCATCTTAGCTTCGTAGGTCAAGCCCGAGTTCCGGAAAGCCGGGTAACGGGCGTCGTCAGATTCGGGTGATGTGTCCTTACAGTAAAAGTATGTGTTTTGCCACCCCTTGGGATGGCTGGCTAAAAGAAGAGCCGGGAAATCGCATTCCCTGCGGCGCTGATTGCAACTCCACCATACGGGATCACTTGGTCCTTACGAGATGGGTTGCAGTAGAAAAATTCAAGGAAAAGCTCGAGGCTTGGAGCCATTTGCAAGTAGTCCTCATAGAACACAACAAAGTTGCTGATGTTCAACATAGATTTGGGTGCAATATCTTGAGGCCTAAGGCCATAGTATTTCAAGACCCGGCGGAAGAACAGAGAGCCTGGGGGGCGAAGACCGCGCTGTACATGATCGAGGAAAACAACCACTTCACCTTCTTTTGGGCTGGGGCGGATTTCTTCCCCAACAGCGCGCCAGCTGATCTCTACTTTGGGAGGGAGCTCGCCGCAGTTCACGTATTCTTGCAGCATCAGGTTCGTCACTGTGGATTTGGTCCAGTTGACCTGAGCAGCAGCGGGGGCGGCGGAGCCAGATCCCCCAGCGTGGGAGCTGGGAGGTTTCTTTGCAATCTTCTTCCCGCACGGGGACCCCCAGCCTTCACCTTCTCCTTCACCATGACTCTGGGGCTTCGAGGCTTCCTGGCTGCAACAATGGCGATGAGAAACCCTAGCCGTAGATGCGGATATGTGGAGAGGAAAGTGCAAAGTAAATTTGGGTATGATTTAGAGTGGAATCGAGTGCGAAGCACGGATGTGAGGGAGAATCGTACATGTGGATCTTCTCGCGGTGATTTGGAGGCTTGATTGGAGATTGGATCTGCGGCTGCTATAGTGCGGGCGCGAGGAAGGTGATGAAGATGAGCGGAATGGGGAAAATGACTGCGCGTCTCGTGGTATTCTATTTATAACCGTGGTGAAAACCCTAGGGGTATTGAGGTAAAAAGTGGATGGATAAGATAAGTGTTTTCGCTGGAAGTCAACGACAAACAGAAGAAACAAAGGGAATATTCGCTGACTAAGCTTATGGTTAGCGATGGACCTACAGCTGAGTTAAGATTTCCACTAAGTGTTGAGTACGAAACCCGGAGGCATATGAACCCGGCATGAGATAGCCGGGTTACGGCATGAACCGCCAAAAAGGGCTGGCCAAGCTAAGAAGAAAAGAGACGTACTTTGGTATTTAATTGGTTATGTGTTATTTTACGTTTCAGGTGATTAACCCGGCTGGCCAGGATAACAGTTCTACTCAAAGAAGCAATATTCAAGAATAGAAGCAGAGCATGCCCACCTGGCAACCAGGTTAATCTGGGGGCTACTGATGGGGGATAATAACCCGGTAGGCCCATGAAGAGGGAAGCATGACCCGCCAGGCAGGAGGCTCGGCCAGGCCAGCTAACCATCAGCATGGGCCGGGTTATGTCGCTGGGCCAGTAAGTTTGGCGGTAACCCGGTTCAGGAAGGAAAGGTTCTAGAAGACCAGAGGCGGTTCAGGATTTGGAGGACACGAAGGCCAGAACAACTAGAGTAGGACTCCGAGTCTGGGTAGAACCCGGGCTTACCTTGTAAAGTGCCAGGAGACCTGGTCATCTATATAAACTGGTCCCTGAGCCCTAGTCAGACAGAACTTTACGATCCAAGCTTAGGCGAGAGAACCATCGAGATAAACCCACGCTACCAAGCGAACCTTGTAACCTAGATCAAGATCCGGCTCTGTTGTCGTAGCCGGGTTATCGAGATCGAGATCAATAATAAGATAGCAGGAAGTAGGTCTTTATCTCCAATGGAGAGGCCAAACCTGGGTAAACCCTTTGTCCCTGCAGTGCTAAACAATCTCCCCGATACCAGAGTCGCCTTGCCCATCATCTCAAGCTACCCCAAGGTAGCATCTGCCGTGTTATCTACCCCACGACAAAAGATGCTAAACCTAGGCTCATAAGATGGGTACTTTTACTGCAAGAGTTTGATTTGCATATAGTAGAAAGGAAAGGTGCTAAAAATCCTGTTGCTGATAACTTGTCTAGATTGGTAAATATTTCATATGATCCTATACCTGTTAATGATAGTTTTCCAAATGAAGAATTGGCCGCAATAAAGGTAAGCTCACGTGAAAGTCCTGGTATGCTGACTATGCTAACTTTATTGTTGCCAAGTATTTGCCTCCGACCTTTACAGCTCAGCAAAGAAGAAAGTTCTTCTACGACTTGAGGCATTATTTTTGGGATGACCCACATTTGTATAAAGAAGGAGTGGATGGCATAATGCGAAGATGTGTTCCTGAGTATGAACAGAAATAAATATTGAGCAAATGTCATGGTAGTGCTTATGGAGGACATCATGCTGGAGATAGAACTGCACAAAAGGTTCTACAATCAGGTTTTTATTGGCCTACTCTTTTTAAAGATGCAAGAAAATTTATTTTATCATGTGATGAATGTCAAAGGGTAGGTAACATAAGCAGACGTAATGAAATGCCTATGAACTATTCTCTTGTTATTGAACCTTTTGACTATTGGGGATTTGACTTTATGGGCCCTTTTCCTCCCTCAAATGGTTATGCTCATATACTTGTTGTTGTTGATTATGTTACTAAATGGGTAGAAGCTATACCAACATCTAGTGCTGATGGGGAGACATCATTAAAAATGCTTAAAGATATTATTTTTCCAAGATTTGGTGTGCCTAGATATCTCATGACTGATGGTGGTTCTCATTTTATCCATGGTGCTTTTAGAAAGACTCTTGCTAAGTATGATGTTAATCATAGAATTTCTTCACCTTATCATCCCCAAACAAGTGGTCAAGTAGAATTATCGAATAGAGAGATTAAATCTATTTTACAAAAGGCCGTTAATAAATCTAGAAAAAATTGGGCTAAAAAGCTTAACGATGCTTTGTGGGCTTATAGAACTGCTTATAAAAATCCTATGGGTATGTCTCCTTACAAAATGGTTTACGGAAAAGCTTGTCATCTACCTCTAGAATTAGAACATAAAGCTTATTGGGCGGTAAAGGAACTTAATAGAGATTTTAAACTTGCCGGTAAAAAGAGATTACTTAATTTGAACTCTTTAGATGAATGGAGAAGTGCAGCTTATGAAAATGCTAGGCTCTTTAAAGAGAAAGTTAAGCAATGGCATGATAGGAGAATTCTTAAGAGAGCAGAATTTAATGTAGGTGAAAAAGTTTTATTGTATAGGTCTCGTCTCAGACTTTTTGTAGGAAAATTACTTTCAAAATGGGAAGGACCTTATGTTATTGAGGAAGTCTATCGCTCAGGTGCGATTAAAATCAATTCACTAGCTGGAGATAGACCGCAAGTGGTTAATGGGCAAAGACTCAAGCATTACATTTCTGGAGATTCTTATAACGAAGATGTTGATATTATCCAAGTGGTAACTCCAAAAGATTTTATAAAAAGCCAAATTCAGACAACTGCAGAAGCTGATTTGGAATAGGTAACAGTTTCGGTAAGAAAAAGTTCGCGTTTTACTTTCCAACTTAAATATTTGTCATTTTTGCGTAATATGGAAAATTGTGAGTCGGAAAAGGGTAGGAAACGGTGCCCGAGGGCACCACACCACCCCTGGGCGCTGGTCCCACCCTAGCCGCATCGAGGGTGCGTGTGGGCCCCTCGGAGCCCGTCTCCGACCCCGCTTCGTCCTGTACCTTCCTTCTGTTGTTAAACTTTTTGCTATATATTCACCCGGATCTCCCGAGGTCCGTATATCGTGTTTTCGTCGTGTTTTGTTTTCGAGCTGTTTCTGCTAGGTTTAGCTCCATGATTAGAACGATGTCTTCATCCGAGGCCCCGAAGGATACCTTTTTCAAGAACGTCGTCGACCCATACATCAATGAGCTGAAGCAGCACCCTCAAGAGATGCGGCTTGTGGATGGAATCCTTGTTCGAGAAGATGTCAAAAGGCCCAAGGTTGAAGGGGACATGAAGGCCAGGCTAGAAGAAGTAGAGCATGAAGTTTTTCGGTACCAGAAGATGATAGAGCGTGGAGTGGAGATCAACCACAAGATCATTAATGAGCTTATTGCTGAACACAAGAAGGAGACTAACAAGCTGTGGGACGATATCTTCACACTCAGTGAAACCACATCCAAGTTACAAGCGCAAATTTACGACCTTCAAAACCAAAACTGTGAGTATGAAGCTAGGTTCAAACGCATAAGCTCAGCTGCTAGTTTCAGGTTCGAGGAAACCAAATCATCCTTCGTTGATGGGGAGCCTTTGCCTTGGAAATTTAATGATGAAGAGCCACCTTCACCACCAAGGGATCAAGTTTAAATCGTCAAGGGGTAATTGCACTCCCTTAGCTTGTTCCAAGCTTGGGGGAGTGCCTAGTATCATCTTTATCTTTTTGTTTTTACAATTCCGTGGTCATATCATGAGTAGAGAAGTTATCTTATAAGATGGTTTGCAATGTGGAGTGTCACTCTTTTAGTTATCCATGTATCCGTTGGTGTGAGTGTGTCTTTGTTTAGAATATTAATGAGAAATTTCACCTTTACTTTCGGTACATTTTATTTTAGCCTGCAATCTTCTTTAATTTTTGTGTTGAACTTATCATTGGTATTGACGCCACTTTTGGGTACACCAAGTAAATTAGATTGGTTGTGGCAAATTTAGTATTGGTCAGTAGTAACAATACCATGAAAACTTAAGTAGAAGGAGGGAATTACATGCAAAAATATTATCCCTTTATCTTTCTTTCTTGTTAGCCAATGAGACTAGTATTCTTGAGTTAAAACATTTGTGCTTACAAGGAAGATTGCATGATTGCCCTTATTACATGTATATTTGTGTGTATCCCTCAACTTTTATGCTTGCCACCTGACCTTGCTAGCCTTAACCCCTGTACTGAGAGGGAATGCTTCTCGTGCATCCAAATCCTTGAACCAAAAGCCATGCCATTTGTGTCCACCATAACTACCTATATGTGGTATTTCCTTGCCACTCCAAGTAAAATTTTCATGTGCTACCTTTAAACTATTCAAAACTGTTATTACTCCTTTTTTGTGTCAATGTTTACCAGCTCACGAGGAAGTAGTGGGTTATTGTTTATTCGACTTGTCAAACAGATTTTACCACCGGACTAGCGGCATATACATCCGCTTATCTATTAATTTTGCAAAAAGAGCTGGCATCGGGATGCCCAGTCCCAATTAATTACAACTTTAACCTCTTAATTCTCTTCACATTTTTACCCTGATTTATCAGACAAGTAATGATACCAGTGAAATATCTGCATGTGTAAACAAAAGAGAAAGAGGGATGATCTGCCTTGCTGGCAGAAATAACGTCCTTCATGGGAGCCGCTCTTAAAAGTCTGTTTGATAGGGAGAATATTGTTTTCATCCGCTGCCATTCGTTGACAATTAACAAACACCTCTCAAAACTTAATTTTTACTCTCTATACGATTTCAAAAACTAAAAAGCTCTAGCACATGATTTAATCCCTGCTTCCCTCTGCGAAGGGCCTTTCTTTTACTTTTCATGTTGAGTCAGTACACCTATTTCTTTCCTCCTTGAGCAAGCATTTGAGTTGTTATGATTCAAGCATATATATCATTAATATTTTCAATCATGTCTTTTATCTTTCCTTGTCTTAGTACAAAGACCTTTGCCTCTAAGAATATAACTTTGAAAGTTATCAATGACTGTAAGGAGGGTGTGATAATTGAGTATGCAAGTTCTGCAATATAAGCTCTAATATAAAGACTCCTTTCGAAAGATAAGTTTGAATTGCCTATTGTTCTATGACTAAGAATGAAGTGTGCCATTACTAATTTATAATTTCCTTCGTGCACTTTTATTGTGGTTGTTTCATTACTCATGTTCAAGTTAAGTTATATGAAGAGAAGTTGTTGTTTGAAATGATTTGTGTTGTTAAGTAAATACTGATGCTTCTTGTCCGTATTCTTTATTATCGACGCTTCACTCCATAAACCTGTGGTCTTGTTTACCGAGTTCAGCTTTCGCTTGGGGACAAACGAGGTCTAAGCTTGGGGGGAGTTGATACGTCCATTTTGCATCACTATTTTATATCATAATTTACTGTTATTCATTGATATATTTCATATTAAGATGTGTTACTTATATTATTTTGTCTTGTTTTGCATGTTTGATGATTATTGGAGAATTAACTG
Source organism: Poa pratensis (assembly GCA_947311845.1). Lineage (NCBI taxonomy): Eukaryota > Viridiplantae > Streptophyta > Magnoliopsida > Poales > Poaceae > Poa > Poa pratensis. The sequence goes on along the minus strand of CAMZMU010000085.1, from coordinate 29,709,483 downwards.
CCGGAGTCTGATTTCAGCTGGAAAAGGCACCGTCAAGACACTATATTTCTGGAGTTCTAAAAATCTTGTCAAATATACAGAAGTTCCTATTTTATCTGAAGACGGAGGAAGCCAAAAGGGGAGGCTGAGATGGGCCACGTGGGGCCCACACGCACCCAGGGCGCGGCCAACATGGGGTCCGCGCCGAGGCCACGTGTGGGGCCCCTGGCCCACCTTTGGCATTGCCCTTTCGCGTACATCATCCCCTCAACCCTAATCTTTGGAGGGAGAGCCCGAGGAAATATTCCGCCGCCTCCACGGGACGGAAACAACAGAGAGAGAAAAAGCTCTCCGGCAGGGAGAAATCTACCGAGGAAATTCCCTCCCGGAGGGGGATCATCACCACCATCATCGTCATCACGCTGGACTTCATCGGGATCATCATCATCATCATCTCCATCGTCATCACCATCATCACCGCTGCTCCACCCCATTCCGTTGTAACATCTAGGGCTATACTTTGTCTAGTTCATAGGGGAACTCTCCCGGTGTTAATTACTCATTGTGGTTGATGTTGTTGAGTTTTATCGGTGAATTAAATTTTATGTCTAGATTGTTATTCATCATTATAACACCTCTGATCATGATCCAAATGATGTCTTGTGAGTAGTTCATTTAGTTCTTGAGGACATGGGAAAGTCTTATCGCTAGTAGTGAATTATGTTGAGTAATATTTAATGGTTTGATATTTAAGTTGTGGTGTTATTCTTCAAGTGGTGTCATGTGAACGTCGACTACATGACACTTCACCTTTATGGGCCTAGGGGAATGCATTGTGTATTTGATTGCTAATTGTGGGGTTGCCGGAGTGACAGAAACCTAAACCCTCGTTAGTAAACCGGTGCACAAGGGAGCGTAGGATCTCAGAGTTTAAGGCTGTGGTTAGATTTATCTTAATAACTTTCTTGTAATGCGGATGCTTATAAGGGGTATAAGCACAAGTATGTATTAGTCCAAATAAGGGCGGTGCATTAGCATAGGTTCACCCACACAACACTTATCAAAACAATAATGATTAATCAACTATATGAAGCGAAAGCACTTGGCTAAATTCCCGTGTGTCCTCAAGAACATTTAGTCATCATAAGTAAACCAACTGGCTTGTCCTTTGCTCTAAAAAGGATTGGGCCACTTGCTGCAATTATTATTACTGTCTTTTATTTACTCGTATTTTATTTATCTGCTATATCAAAAACCCCTAAAAGCTTGTCTGCTAGTGTTTACAGTGAAACTTTTACCGAAACTCCTTGTCAGCACTTTCTGCTCCTCGTTGGGTTCGACACTCTTATTTATCGAAAGTACTATGATACACCCCCTATACTTGTGGGTCATCAATGCGTCGATTGCTCTGTCCTCTGACAGTACGCCCACATAGTTGCGCATGGTTGTCCATCGTCGGATGTACTCTCGCAGCGGCTCGTCTGAGCGCTGTTTGCAAGCTTGCAACTCCATGAAAGTCGCTGGTCGGTCGCATGTTGCGAGGAAGTTCTTGATGAAGTCCTCTCGGAAGTAATCCCAGGAGTCGTATGTGCCTTCGGGTAGACTCTTCAGCCAGTCTCGCGCAGTCCCCGACATCATAAGCTGGATGTATTGCATTGCTGTTGTCGTGGAGCCTCGCTGACAAGAGACTGCTATCTTGTAATCCTCCAGCCAAGACGACGGTTCTTGGGTGCCGTCAAACTTGGGCGTTTCGGATGTGAGCTTGAACCCTTTGGGCATCATGGACTCGCGGACGCGTTGGGTGAAGCACAGTGACCCGCAAGCCTCACGATCCTCATCAGAGTACGAGTCGCTGCTGGGAGACCACGTGAATCTTTTGCTCCTGCTTTTCTCAGTTCGGCGTTTCGTAATGACGCCACGCAGAACTTCCCCCGACTCGCGCTGTCGGGTTCCATGTCGATCACGCCTTGACCTGTATCTATCATCGCGGACGGCCACCGTGCGGTCGCGGTTATCATGGCGTCGTACCTCTCGCCGCGGGCTGGCGCCACGGCGGGACCTGCTTCCTTCAGGACGGTCTTCTGCTGTGATCAGGGCTCCACCCGCCAAGTTTAGCGACCTGATTTGCTGGCGATGCAGAGCCGCGTTAGGGTCGTTGTCTGGGAGTTGTGTTCCTCTCAGGTAAGTGGCTACCGATAACAAGGCCCCCTGAGCTGTTTTGGGGATAGGGATCCCTTCTGCATCGTGCGTCATGAACGACACGTCCAGGTTGCGGGTCAGTGCCGCTCTGTCTTCTTCTGTCATGCGGTTCAGACTGGATCGTGAATGGTGCTGCGTCCCACCGGACGATTGGACGGCCAACAGTGTGGCACGTCGCGCACTCGACGCGCTGGCCGCCTTTCTGCGCTCGTCGAGAGCCACCTGCAGGTTTTTCAGCCTTAAGTTCTCCTGCCAGAAGATGTATTTGTGCGCCGCGAGTTCTTCGGGAGTCGAATTCTTGGGCATCATGGTACAGTCGTGTATAGCTCTGATTGCTTTGACCGCCTGCTCCTTTGTGATGATGATCGTACTGCCGTTTGGCATGGTGACTGTCATCGGATAACTCCTTACGTCAGGGCGATTTGCACCACTCGCCGACGTTTCGGGTGCTCTACCATCGTTACCTTCCGTGTGCACCATGCAGACCTGGCGGGGAGCGTCATGCGAAATTTTGCTTTTCTCGCCACTTCTGCGATTGCCGATGAAGGTAGTGGCGGTGTCGAGGTAGTAGTCGATCATGGCACGGTGCCCATGGTCGTTGTCGATGTGGAAAGACTCGACATCCATCTCGTCGTCATCTGACGTGGTCCCCCTTGCCGATGGAGGTGCGTAGCACGCAGTCGATGGAGAAGCGGGTGCGGATGGCGACGTGGCCGGTGGTGTAGCCATCAGGGACGCCATCTCTGAGGGTGGCGATGGCGGCGAAGTCGATGCAGGCGTAGCCATCAAGGACATCATCTCCGAGAGCGTTGGCGATGGCGGAGGAGTCGATGCAGGCGTGGCCATCAACCGTGCGGGTGACGATACCGCCATTAGTGCAGATCCAGTCGATGGTGATGCGGGTGTCGCAGGTGGATGCGAGTCCGCCGGGCAGAACGTCCCTGATTGGTTAGCAGTAAGATTCGAAGGACCAAAGGTTACGTTCGCACCTGATTACAGATCTGAGTCCGCCGGTTGCTGTTTCGGCGAGTATGGGTCATAGTCGAAGGAGCCGAAGCGGATCGGTCCCGTGATGATCACCGGCGGGCTGCCGGTTGCTGATGCAGATGGAGCCGGCGAAACCGTGGATCCAGCGCCACTCGTTCCCACAGTCGGCGCCAATTGATGAGGGGTTAACTCATCAATTCCCATGGTTAGGCACCTAGGGTTGAGATCGAGAGAGAGAACTTGTAACACTGGTAGTATCTACGACTGACAAGCAAGGTTTACCCAGGTTCAGGCCCCGGAGGGTAACACCCTACGTCCTGCTTGTCTGATTATTCATGACTGTGAACAATGGAGCTACAATGGCGTCCCGGCGAGATGCGATCTCGCTAGGGATTTGGTGGATTGAGTATTGCGTGACCTAGATCGGTGACCCTACTAGCCTTTATATAGGAGGCTGGGTCTCGGGGATTCGCAACCGACTAGATTTACAGGTAAGGTAAGTTTAAACCGACCTAATCTATGCTTCGACTTGGAGCGTACTCCTTCGGCCTGGGCCTTCTTCATGGGCCTTGGTCTTGGTTCCTTAGTGGGCCTTCAGTCGGGTCCGGGTCCCGTTACATGCACCAGGTATCCTCATAGTGGGATAACCGAAGGGTAGGTCCACATCATCTAGTGACATATTCATGTGCATTTCTTGATCATCCGTCACTAAACTAAACCACAAACATGAACGAACTGCCCAGCCCTACATCGAATCCCACAGGCGACGACGACGACAACGACGGGTGACGACAGAGTCTCGGCGTTGGTGCAGCTGGCCGCGGGCGCCACTCCTCGAGTCTTCTTGATCCTAAAAACCCTGAATCTTGCCCCCACCCCCTGCTCGGCTGCTCCACGACCGTCGACAAAGACATGCACAGGTCTCGTTGATTGCATCTTCGCTTTCGTTCCTCGTCTTTGATATGTTGAACAATTCGTACTTTCGAGTTGAACAATTTCAAGTTATGTTCTGTTTACGTGATGGTCAAATTTTGTCATATCTTCTATACATTATACAGTTACAAATATATGATGCTATAATAAATTATACTTGAAAAAATTAGGCTTTAAATTGTCAAAAAGAATTACACCCCTTAAAATTTTGAATACACACTTGAAATCCTGGGCCCGCCACTGACTCAGCTACTCCTACTTTATAAAGTGCGAATTATGACGGATCAGCACATTCGTTTCATCACATCGTCGGTGGTGAAACGGAGCTAGCTAGCTAGACATATTCAATCCATGCAAAGGAACAACGTGAGGCAGCGTGCATGATATCAAAGAATATATCTGGGATAAACAAACGAAAGCTGTTAGGTCTATGGATATGGGCATGGCAATATCATATCATGTTAATTAGCATGATCATGGTGCTTTGCGGAGTAGATGTGTGGTGAGAGACACTATGCCTGGCGTCTAGCGATCGCGGCATCTCTCTGTGCTACTATATAAGAGAAGACTAGACTACCGGCATGCACACACACAGCTGGTTCAACAAAAAATGGAGCTCCTGACGCTTCTTGCCACTCTCTCGTGCCTCCTCCTAGCTGCCGTAGCTCTCCGACGAAGCACTAGGCGAGCCCGTGCCGGCAGGTCCCTCCACCATGTCCACGACGCCGCTGTGGCCCACCGCGCGCTCAACGAGAACGTGGACGCCTTCTTGGACCGTCCTACCGGCGTCTTCCCCGCCATCCTGGGCACCGGGCCCCAACGCCGCCAACGGAACGAGACGATTGTCACGTCATCCCACGGCCCGCACTGGCGCGCGCTCCGCTGCAACCTCACCGCCGACGTCCTTCACCCCTCCCGTGTTGCTTCCTTGGCACCTCTGCAGCAGGAAGCCGTCCGGGCCCTCCTCGCCGGCCTGTTCGACCAGGTCCAGGGCGAGGCGTCCGTTGTTATCCGAGGAGATCTCAACCGCGCTGCGTTCTCCCTGGTTGCACGTATGTGCTTCGGTGATGGCGTCGACGAGCGCCGGGTGCGGTCCATGGAGAGCGAGATGCAGGATCTGGTTGATACAGTCGGGGAGCTCATGCCCGTGCTGGACGGCTCGTGGCTGCCCCAGCTTGTCTACCGGAGGCAGCTTAGCCACCTCATGGGCGCCCTCACTAGTGGAAAAAGGGCAAAATGTTTCGACCTTTAGTACCGGTTCCCTTAGGAACCGGTACTAGTGGGTTCGATTTTCTCTTTTCCCACGGCTAGAACGGCCGTCCCGGTTCAAGAGGGACCTTTAGTCCCGGTTCCAGACAAGAACCGGGACTAAAGGTGCACCACATGCGGCCGCAGAGCCCGGGGCCCGCGCGAGAACCTTTAGTCCCGGTTCTAGGCTGGAACTGGGACCAAAGGTGGACCTTTAGTCTCGGTTCTTGGCTGGAACCGGGACTAAAGTTCTTCCTATATCATCTTCCACCCCGAGCCAGCCCGCTTCATTTTTCCAGCTCGAGTTTCATCTCCATTTTCTCTCCATTTCCCTCCAGAGGTCGAGTTCATCCCAATTTTGTTCATCATTTGTCAAGATTGACGGCGCCCCATCTATCCAAGGGTTAGCACAGCTTCATCATTTCTTCCGACGCTCGTTTCGTTGCTTATTTAGCTCATTAGCTCATTTCATATTTGTAGTGCTAGCTAGGTGTTTGATGAAATGCCTAAGTTAGTGATTTTTTGAGCTCAAACTAAATTATGATTTGTGTGTTTTAGTGTCGTCCCGTCTCCGTCCGTCGATCGCCCGGGCCGTCCCGTCACCGGCACCACCTCGGTGAGCCTCTTTTTCTATTTTTTATTCTAAAAAATCTTAGGTGTATGATTTAGAAGCATAATTATTATTTGTATAATTTTATTAGTTGTATAATTGTTTGTTATATATATAGTGTCATGGTTTTGACATCTGTCCACACCGGCTCTCGTCCGCTCTATTATTCGGATGTGGTATGATTGTTTGTTATAACTATATATATGTTTCGTTTCGTGTTTATCGCAATCATGCCGACCAACTTGATATAGATATATTTTTATCTAGGAGGTAGTTGAACCGGAAATTCCAACCGACCTTATTATCGAGTTTTTTGAAAAAGAAAACAATGATTTGAAAGAAAAATTGAAAAGAAGTGAAGATCTTCGTCTCCAATGCTTAGAAGAGAAGATGAAATTGGAGTTCAAGTTTGCCGACGTCGTCGATGATCACGAGATCAAGATGGAGGCAATGCGCTTGGATCACGAGATCAAGATGAATGCAATGCGCTTGAAGCTTAAAAAGATTAGAAAATATGCCATTAGTCAAGAGGCTTGGTATCATTATGCTGTTGGTTCAATAATTACCTTAGTTGCGATTCTGATCGCATTTGTTGTTGGATTTAAATTCTTTAGATAGTTGTATGTTAGTTTCAATTAATGTATGTTTATGAGAACTATGTATTAGATTTGGTCACTACTCTACTTTGCTTGATGAACTTGTATTAATTAATTTGGTCACTTATCTATTCATGATCGATGTAGTATATATATAATGGTTTTTGATATACTAATATAATGCAGATGAGACGACAATGGATGTACGGTGACCGACGCTGTCCCGAGTTCATTAATGGCATGCATGATTTTCTCCGTGTGGCTGAGACAAACAAGCGGACGAATGGTTTTATATGTTGTCCATGCAGTGTCTGTAAGAATATGAGTGATCACTCTAACTCAAAAGTCCTTCACGTCCACCTGTTGCAGAATGGTTTCATGCCTGGTTATTATTGTTGGACCAAGCACGGAGAAAGAGGGGTTATAATGGAAGACAATGAAGAAGAAGAGGATAATGACAACTATCCTATGTTCGATGAACACGGTGATAGGGAAGACGAAGTTGAAGAAGATCCCATTGTTGATGAGCCCGACGATGATCTTCGTCGGGCCATTCGTGATGCACAAATGGACTGTGGAAGTGAAAATGAGAGGTTGAAGTTGGAGCGCATGTTAGCTGATCACACCAAATTGCTGTATCCAAATTGCGAAAATGGCCAGAAAAAGTTGGGTAGCACACTGGAATTGCTACAATGGAAGGCAGAGAATGGTACTTCTGACAAGGGATTTGAAAATTTGCTGAAAATATTTAAGAAGATGCTTCCAAAGGATAAGAATTGCCCTCTAGTACGTACGAAGCAAAGAAGGTGGTCTGCCCTCTAGGATTAGAGGTGCAGAAGATACATGCATGCATTAATGACTGCATCCTCTACCGCGGTGAGTACGAAAATTTGAATGCTTGTCCTGTATGCGGTGCATTGCGGTATAAGATTGGGCGAGATGACCCTGGTGATGTTGAGGGCGAGCACGGTTGTCCAAGGAAGAGGGTTCCTGCCAAGGTGATGTGGTATGCTCCTATAATATCACGGTTGAAACGTTTGTTTCAAAACAAAGAGCATGCCAAGTTGTTGCGATGGCACAAAGAAGACCGTAAGAAAGACTTGATGTTGAGACACCCCGCTGATGGGTCCCAGTGGAGAAAAATCGACAGAGAGTTCCCGACATTTTCAGATGACGCAAGGAACTTAAGATTTGGTCTAAGTACAGATGACTTTAATCCTTTTGGAGAGCAGAGCTCCAGTCATAGCACTTGGCCTGTGATCTCTATGTATCTATAACCTTCCTCCTTGGCTGTGCATGAAGCGGAAGTTCATTATGATGCCAGTGCTCATCCAAGGCCCGAAGCAACCTGGCAACGACATTGATGTGTACCTGAGGCCATTGGTTGAAGAACTTTTACAGTTGTGGCGTGAAGAAGGTGTGCGTGTGTGGGATGAGCACAAACAAGAGGAATTTGACCTACGAGCGCTGTTGTTTGTAACCATCAATGATTGGCCTGCTCTTAGTAACATTTCAGGACAGTCAAACAAGGGATACAATGCATGCACGCACTGTTTAGGTGAGACTGAAAGTATACATTTAGGTAACAAGAATGTGTACCTGGGCCATCGTCGATTTCTTGTACCCAACCATCCCTTAAGAAAGAAAGGCAAACATTTCAAAGGTGAGGCAGATCGTCGGCCGAAGCCTACCCGCCCTTCTAGTTCTGTTATACATGATATGGTCAAGGATTTAAAAGTAATCTTTGGGAAGGGTCCTGGCGGTCTATCTGTTCCGAATGACGCTCTCAACCACGTACCCATGTGGAAGAAGAAATCTATATTTTGGGAGCTGCCCTATTGGATAATGCTAGAGGTTCACTCTGCAATCGACGTGATGCATGTGACAAATCTTTGCTTGAACCTGCTAAACTTCTTGGGCGTGTATGGGAAGTCAAAAGATACACCGGAAGCAAGGCAGGCCCATCAACGTATGATGGAACGAGACGGCGCTCATTCAGAGAATCATCAAGGTCCTGCGAGCTACGCTCTTACGAAAGAAGAGAAGAAAATATTTTTTGAATGTCTTCGCAGTATGAAGGTTCCATCTGGCTTCTCGTCGAATATAAAGGGAATAATAAACATGGCAGAGCTAAAATTTCAAAACCTAAAGTCTCATGACTGCCACGTGATTATGACACAATTACTTCCGGTTGCATTGAGGGGGCTTCTACCAGAAAATGTTCGAGTACCCATTGTGAAGCTATGTGCATTCCTCAATGCAATTTCTCAGAAGGTGATCAATCCACTAACTCTACCAAGTTTACAGAAGGATGTGGTCCAATGTCTTGTCAGCTTCGAGTTGGTGTTCCCACCAACCTTCTTCAATATTATGACGCACCTCATAGTTCACCTAGTCGAAGAGATTCTCGTTCTCGGTCCTGTATTTCTACACAACATGTTCCCCTTTGAGAGGTTCATGGGAGTCTTAAAGAAATACGTTCATAACCGTGCTAGGCCAGAAGGAAGCATCTCCAAGGGCTATGGAACGGAGGAGGTCATTGAGTTTTGTGTTGACTTTATTCCTGATCTAAAGCCGATTGGTGTTCCTCAATCGCGCCATGAGGGGAGACTGCGTGGAAAAGGCACGCTAGGAAAAAAAGCAACACTATGTCAAGACGGGAATTCTTTCACTCGCGCACACTACACAGTTCTACATAATTCCAGCTTGGTGGCTCCGTATATCGAGGAACATAGGAATATTTTACGCTCCAAATACACAGGAAAATATTGTATTGATGGAGAACACATGAAGACTTTCGGCGGTTGGTTACAAAGACGTCTCATTAATGACACCAATGTTGGAGAACAGCTATACTTGTTGGCCAAGCAACCATCTTCGACTATATTGACTTTTCAAGGGTACGAGATAAATGGAAATACATTTTACACGGTCGACCAAGATAAAAAGAGCACCAACCAAAACAGTGGTGTCCGCTTTGATGCAACAAACTGCAATGGGCAAAAGGAAACATATTATGGTGACATTCCAGCTGGCTATGCTCGTGTCGGGGTGGATGAAATTATGCCGGGATTTGAAACATTGTCTCTTGAGATTCCTGGAGGTGACGGTGAGGCGACATTGGGAGAAGTCAAGCATGGTTTTGCCCTGTGGAACAAGAAATACATCTTCTTGTCAAGGCCATCGACTCCTCCTTGTAGCAGTCCACCTCATCAGCAAAGCCCATCACTCCTAGACAGGGACGTCATGAGCGCGAGTCCATCTCGATCTCCGTCGCGTGAGGAATTGCCCGTTAAGTTTCTCCCGAGGAAGCGCAAGGTCGGTTCGCCGATTAGGAGGGGACCTAGAAAGCAGAAAACACCGCCGCCTCCTGAGAAGTTACCTTGTGATAAAACTGTCGAGGAAAACGCCGCCGCCGTGAAGGCCTATAATACAGCATTCTTTGCACCGAAAGTGCCCGAGCCAAAATTTACCGCTGCAATATCTCCGGAGCGCCTAGCACTTACCATCAATAACCTATATAACTCTCCACCAGCGCCACCATCAGACTATGAGCGTTCTATTGACAAGTCATATGACGATCTGATGGAGCTACCGCCACCGAAAAAAGGTAAACAAGTTCCCCAGCTCGGAGAAGAAGATGCACAATCGGTCCCCCCGCTCAAGGTGTTTGACGAACAAGAAATACATCTTATTGCCGCGACCTCGCAATGTACTCCACAACAAATAGGTTCGTCAACCGATTACGCCGTCGCTGATCTAGCAAAACAATATGTTCCCGGGGAAAATTTGGTCGACGGCAGGTTATCAACAAAAATGCATGCGTTGCATACCTGGTACAAGACAACCGCAAATGCGGGGAATATCAGTCTCATGGTGGGAGTTAAGGAAGAGCACTACTGCCAAGAATACGCTGTGTCCGTTGAGTTTAGCGAACTTTTTCAGTTATACAATATCCGGGCCCTCGACAAATCTATCCTCAGTTCCTATTGTCTGTAAGTGATTTATTTCTGTAATTTAAGTCTTTACCTCAGCTCGTTCATTGTCTGTAATTATTCTCACTATAATCTTTTGTGCGCTATATTTTGCAGAATGAAGATGCTCGAATTGAAAAGGCAAAAAAACAAGGACTTTGGGTTCATTGACCCGGATAAACTTCATCAAGTCACCATAGAAGATCCCGTACATAACAAGGACACACCGGGGGATTTGATAAGGTATTTCAAGCAACACCGTGACAAAAAGACTATATTTTGGGCTTACAACTTCAAGTGAGTGTTACTGTCTCTTCTACACATTCTATTTTGTTCACCTGATGTTAAGTTTAACTGATGAGTTATGCATGACTGTGTATATAAACGTGTGCAGGTTCCACTATATTCTTCTCGTCATTAAAATTCACGATGGAGAAATTCATGTCCTTGACTCATTAAGGAAAAGTCCAAAAGAATACAAGACATGTTTTACAATGCTCGAAAAGTAATTTCATTTCTTATCGCCTCTTTCGTTCATTTCCTGATATCAAGTCATTAATAACTCCTTTGTTAATTTTATTTGTCGGGCAGCGTTTGGAAAGAGTTCATCAAGAAAGAACCCGGTCAATGGAAATACAAGCTGATATGGCGTCTGAACAATGTAAGTAGTACTATCTAGGTCCACGCACCATTATCATACTTGATTATTATTTGATTGAATTCTATTCTTGTATAGTCTTGCGCGGAACATCCACACGGAACTGATTTATGTGGATATTTCGTTTGCGAGTACATACACGTTCTGACCTGCGAGAAATTTAAGGGCAAAAGAAGTAAAGAAGTACGTAAACATTATTCACAGCGTTATTGTTTTACCATCAGTTGTGCTGAGTTTCATTCATTTGATATATATGTATACACACACAACTCATGTATTTATTTTGATCTTATTCTTTTAAAGTTGGCAAGAAAGCGCAGCAAGCTACCATTAGAGGCCCGCTTCAAAGCAATTGCGGAGAAATTGGCGGGATTTTACCTTGCGAAGGTCATACCTGATACAGGAGAGTACTACTATAATACAAATTAGTATGCCTCCATGTAATACTAATCTGCATGTAATTAAGTACCTGGAACCGGGAAAACTTGATCTTCATGTACTACTTAATTTGTTTGTGTCATCAACGTGATCTTCATGTAATTTGTATGTGTTAAATATATATGCATCAACTTCATCTTCGTGTTTTTGGCGCATCAACGTGATCCATGTACGATGGAAACCATCTGAAACCCCTAAACCCCTCCTAAAACCCTAAACCCAGAAAATTAATCGAAATAGAAAAAAAACGTAAACACACTAGTCCCGGTTCATGTTACGAACCGGGACTAAAGGTTCCGAGCCCGCACGGGCTGCGCCGTGGCCATGTGGGTGGGCCTCTAGTCTAAGCAACCGGGACTAAAGAGGTGGGGGCTTTAGTCCCGCTTTGTTAGTCCCGGTTGCCTAACCGGGACTAGAGGGCCTCTGGAACCGGGACTGCTGTCCCGTTTTCCACTAGTGCCTCGGCAGGCAGAAGCAGTTGTTCCTTCCTCTCATCGACGCACGAAGGCAGCCTGAATATCGAGTTTATAGCGGTGGCGGCGTCGCCTATCCTTACGTGGACTCACTTCTTGATCTCCGTGTCCCCAACGGTGAGGGCGGCGGACGGCGGGCGCTCAGGGACGATGAGATGGTCAACCTCTTATCAGAGTTTCTCGGTGGCGGCTCGAGCTCCACAGTGGCCCGCGTCGAGTGGACCCTTGCCCACCTTATCGGCAGACCGGAGGTCCAGGACGAGCTGCGCCGCAGATTGACGGCGAGACCACCACCGATGACGGCATGGTCTCCATCAAGAGCCTTCGCAGCGGCATGCCGTACCTGAACGCGGTGGTACTTGAGAGCCTGTGCATGCACCCGGCGGTGCCGTTCATCATGCGCGGGACGCGTGGTGACGGAGCAGCGGTGGTCGGCGCGAGCACCGTGCCCGACAACGGCTTGAAGCCGGTGCAGTTCGTTCTGGGTGACATCGGAAGGACAACAAGGTGTGGGCGGATCCTAACGAGTTCCGGCACGAGCGATTCCTGCCCAGAGGCGAGGCGGAGGGTCTCGGCCCGTCGCCGGGGCCCAAGGAGGTGAGGATGATGCCGTTCGGTATAGGGCATAGGCACTGCCCTAGCACGAGCTTCGCGATGCTGCAAGTCAAATGCTTCCTAGCCGCGCTTGTCGGAGAGTTCGAGTGGGCGGACGACACTGGGAGTGGTGGAGTCGACATGACGGAGCTGGACGTCTTCTTCAAGGTGACGAAGAAACCACTTTCCGCACGTGTCACGCGACGTGTAAAATCCTGATTTCAAGTTTTGTCTTGTTTATTCGTGTTGTAATCGTTCATTTGCAATGCATGGTGTTGTCATATTTATTTCCAGCATAATAAGTCAAACTGTAAACTTGTGTTTACCTACGTTTTATTTGTTGTAATACTCCCTCTGTTTTCACAATAATCTATGTTCTACACCACAATTTTGTTTCATATTAATCTACACTCTAGACTTTAGAGACATTGATTGAATTCTCGATAATCAACACCAACACATAAAACCCAAACAGTCTTGCTCTCTCTTTTGGATGTCATCAATTTTAATGTAATTATGATTGGTTGTTCACATATGACAGTAGTACTATTAAATGACCTGCTAATTTATTTTAAATTTTGTGGAATTTATATTATATTAAAAGAGAGGAAAAACTTTGTAGACATGCATGGTGTAATCAAACTATAAAAATTAAAAATTGTAAGGATGTTTTAGACAGTTAAAATATTTATGGTACATAAAAGCCTTTAGCAGATCGCAATTCATATAGAGTGAAGACACATCTTTATCCTTTATGTGGGTTTTGATAATTAATTAAATAATGTGTATCATTTGATGAAAGTCTTTTGGCCAAGAAGCATGTGTTGCAAAACATTTTCTTTTGACTTGTTGCAAAACAATGTTGGTTGCCAATAAAAGTACATACAGAGACATCTCACGTGCAATGATGTTGGTTGCCAATAAAAAGTACATACAAGGGTAAGGGACGAGTAGGGGATGGAAGCGTGATGGTGAGTTTTTGCGAGATCGGGATCACGAAGGATCCGGACACACTAGGACGTGAAGAACTTGCCCGTGCTAGTTGGATGGTTAGGATGGTGGTTGTACACCCAGCCCAATAGAGTTCAAGCCACATGTTTGACATTGATGTTTCTCATTTAGACGGAATTTTCTTCAGTGGGAGGCGACGTCCCGTCTTTGCGGTGCTCATAGGGGTAGGGGTGCTTGTGTGCGTTCATAGGATGCGTGTTTATACGTGTATATGACCGTCTGCGTTTGTACAGTGTTTTAAAAAAAACACTAGAACGTGGAAACGCACTACAGGAGAACATGTTTTTAGAGGCACTTTAAAATGCCACTAAAAATTCCCAAAGTGCCTCTAAGTATTTTTAGTGGCACTTTAAAAAGCGTTGCCAATAATCATGTTGCTAAAAATCATAGAGGCATTTGAAGTAAAATGCCACTAAAAATGAGTATTTTTAGAGGCATTTCCATATTTGCCTCTATACTTTTTAGGGGCACTGTTTTTCAAATGCCTCTAACTATTTTTAGAGGCATTTCTAGATTTGCCTCTATATTTTTTAGGGGCACTGTTTTTCAAATGCCTCTAACTATTTTTAGTGGCATTTCCAGAAATGCCTCTATTTTTTACGGCACTGTTTTTCAAATGCCTCTAAAAAGTAGTTGCATAGCAGAACATACATTCATAACAAACACTACGGAATTCACAACATACATTCAGGAATTCAATATTCAGTAATTGCATTCATAACATATTCTTCAGAAAGCTGACAGGAAACATTCAGGAATCATCTACTTCAAACTGATAGAAATATCATCATTTGTAAGCACAAATGCCTACTGACAGGAAACATTCAGGAATCATCTACATCAAACTGACAGAAATCAGACTCCAAACTGACAGACTCTACTTCCAAGATGGCTTCTTTGGTTTACCAGATGGCTGCACCACTGTAGATTCAGCGTCTGATGTCAACAGGGCAACTTAAAGCATAAAGGAAGCAAACACATTAGATAAACATAAAAAAATGTCATATATACCATTACCACCGGTAGCGGATACATAGTTGGACAAAATAAATACAACCACGGAAGATTTAATCATAAAACTCCTAATCTCGTCCTACCACACCTAAAGAAGACTCAATCATAGAACTCTTAATCTCGTCCAAATATTTTCTAGAGCATAACTATCACACACATGTCACAGAAACAGAATCTTAAGATTCCAAACATAAGAGAAATGATGCTAACTGCAAGATAATTTTTTCCCTCCATTAAACAATAGTAGCAAAATTAGTATGCTTCTCTACTATTTGTACTATTGCCCAGCAATAGTCTGCAGAATAGCAAAACAAACTTATGCTTCTTCAAAACAATCAAACTGAAACTTTAGCTCCTGCACTAACTTCAGTGAATCTAAAAGCAAGACCACAACACAATTTGGTAACTAAATCATGAAGGATAACCCAAGCAGCCACGCGTATGAACCGATAGGACTACTTTCTAAACAAATGCAGTAACAGACCCTAAACTATATACGACAGACATGAAAAATACATCCATTCTAAACAAAACAGGTCCTTAGCTTGTTAGCTCTTATAAGTCATTGTGGTCACTGTCTGTTTCTCTAACTATAGCGCCTTGGGAGTGCCTCTTCTAATATAAAAACAAGTGATATTTGGTCACATTCTCAAAAAGTAAATGCATTTCTTAATACCCTTTACCTTCTCATTTATCTAGAAAGGCACCACAAAATAACTATAAGATTGAACAACTGAGTTGCTTGATGTTGTTTTGATTTCTTTTATTAAGCAGCATCAATATGCAAAACGTAAAAAGTGTAGACAGAACAAAGCGCATAAGTAAACAATGATTTTTTACATAGAACTCAAATTTATTGACAATGTTATCACACCCTTAAATCTGAGCATGCCTAGTTATCAAAACATGTTGCCATCATGACAGTAGTCTGCACTTAGAAAGTGAAAAAGAAAAGCAATAGGCGCTAAGCAAATATATGCAAGTGAAACACGTGTACACACTTCCATTACTTGCATATCAAAATGTCAAGCTATAGGGGCAAGTAGATTTTTTTTTATGTAAATAGTATGCTGTAAGTAGAAGCAAGCATTGTAACAACAAACATTGTTGTTTATAAAAGCAACAGTACCTAGAGTACTACTACAGTTATAGACCTCCAGTAGTCCAAGCATTTCATAAACAAGGTTCAGGTGACATACATTTCTTTTATCTCCTTCCTTTTAACTGCATGGTTAGACAATGCTCTCATCCACTTCCCTGCCTCAGTTGCCTGTTCGACCAAAAATTATGATATCAAAACAGGCCTGTTCTACTTGTGCATCTCCATTCTTTGACACTGCAAGAAAACTGAAGGAAATTCAGTATGGTGTTGACTGCTAGCTCACTAAAAATGGAAGGTAGCAGGCTTTCGAATATCAATTGGTGCTTGCATATAGAAAAATGATGATGTCATTGCACATTGCTGCAGATAGTGCCAAACGATCATAATTCCTTTGCCATAACGTCTCAACACTTGATACAACCTAGCAGAGCTATATTCCATGGTACTATTACACACACAGTGCACAATTGTCCATGAACTTCTATTGTAATTAATCTGAACTACACATGTATGTTGCAGAGTTTGTCGAATTCTCTAATCAGGTCTCTAAACAGGTTGCTGTATACCGACGTACCTTATCTGAATGGAACTGACGGGAAAACAGAATGTTAACCTCGGGCTCAGCTTTATTTTTACCAAGAGTTGCCGAGCTTGTTCTCGTGGCTGAAAACAAATAAAGACCTTCATGTGATTCACCACCTCTGATATCTGAGAAGAGCACACAAGCAATCAACACACTGTATATGGAAACACACAAATTCAAGCAGAAGCAGCTCCAGAACACATACTCTCGCCATCTCTTACACTTGATGGTCACATTTGTTACTTCTGATTGCACAGAGTCCCTCCCTTTGACTGAGAAATTACTACAGATAACCGAGCTCCACAAGATCCGTGCAATGTCAAGATGCATAAAATCTCCTATATATCCACCTTGCACTCTGGTACAGCAGAACAAAACAAATCTTAGGTTGGAAGTTAAAAAAACAGAGTAGAAGTTGAGAACATAACATCATGTATTACTCCTCGAGGGAACAAACACGGTGTATGTAGATGCAAAAGGTAAAACGCGGATCAGGAATCATGTAGTAAGAAAATAAAAAAATAAAAAGGAATCATGTAGTAAGAAAATAATTTACCCTGACACAACCAATTAATACAACGCAAACAGCAAATCTCTAATGATTTGATAGGTGTACAAATTAGTACAGGCAAACACTCATTTAGAAGGAAAGAATTTGATCCTATCAACAAATCTCTAATGATTTGATTCAAACAAAGTGCAATGAAGTAGTAAACAACTAAATCAATCCAAATGGTGCGGTCATTAGCAATTCTGGGTGCATTGAAGTAGTAAACAACTGTTATATTCAGTGAAGATCACGACTACTTTTGTATCAGCTACAGTTACAAGCACAACGACAACTACTTTTGTATCAGCTACAGTTACAAGCACAACGACAACCTGAGAGATAACATTTGAACACTACTTGTCAACTTCGAGCATTTCATAAGCAGCACCAGATTTATCCCACATATTTAACAGCGCTTTTTCAATACCCCTGGGCCCTGTCGCCTAAGCATAAGATACTCGTTCCCGTTCAGGCATTTACACAAACATTTGTTGGGTACCAAATGAAACACATCTGTAATACCTGCCAAAACCTAGATGCACTTAAACTCAGCTGCACAAGGGAGACCTCGAGGCCTAAGAAGCAAGTAGAATATGGATATCGACATGCATACTCAGTGGCATTCCATTCATGTGTGGGAGAGGGGTGGAGATCGCGTCACCTTCTAAGCAGCGGCCCATGGGGACGGAGGAGGGTAGGATGAGGCGGTTGTGGACGCCTCAGGCACCCGTCAACCCTCTTGACGCAGACATGGCCGCGGCAACGTCCTTGTCCAGGTGCTGGATCGCGGAGGGCATATCCTTAGACGCCGCAGAGAAGCTCGTCGCGGATGAAGACAACCTTGATGTCCGCTGAGGTCGCGAAGGTGAGATTCGTCCGGGTGGCCAGGGGAAGTTGCAGATCGACGCTGCCATTAACCTTGCCTGTAAAATAAGACAACGCCATTAACAGATCGAGAGTATTGTGGTAGGAACACGAAGAAGAAGCATAAAGCAAGTAGGATCCAGGGATACGTCAATGCGGACCTGGCCGATAGATGGAGATCGGAGAAGCGGCGGGAGGAGAAGAGGAGGAACCGTATTGACCAGCCGCGTGGGGAGGCGGAGGGGTCGTCGGAGTAGAGCGGGAGGCCTCCCCGTGGCGGCCCCGGCGGCGCATTTGGAGGAACCGGTCGGCGTCCTCCTCGTGGACGAGCGCCGGAGCCGTACCGCACCGGCGAGTAGCGGGGGCAGCCGAGCCGGCAGGATAGAGGTCGGGGATAAGGAGAGGCGCGCGAGGTTGGGCTGGTTCGTCCTTGACGGCGGCCGGCAGGGGCAGCTAGGGTTCCGCGCGCGGCGGCTCGATGGGAGGCGCAGGAAGGCGGGGTCGGCGAGGGAGATGTACTGGGAGAGGCGGGCGGGGATGGCGGCTAGGGTTCCGCGGGCGCACACGCGTAGGTGTCCGAGGGTGTCGCGGCGGCGGGGATTCGTCGGAGGACGCCTAGGCGTAGCCTCCGTGGAGTGCGGCGGCGCGAGTGGAGGCCAGCGACGGCCGGAATGAGC
Organism: Poa pratensis; assembly: GCA_947311845.1. Classification (NCBI taxonomy): domain Eukaryota; kingdom Viridiplantae; phylum Streptophyta; class Magnoliopsida; order Poales; family Poaceae; genus Poa; species Poa pratensis. Next base: position 29,690,993 of record CAMZMU010000085.1, on the reverse strand, counting down.
GGCGGCGGCGCGATTGGAGGCCAGAGGCGGCCGGAAGAGAAGGCGATTGGAGGCCAGAGGAGACGAGGGGTTTTCCGCAAAAGGTGTGGAGAATGGTTATTTTGCAAACATGTCCTCAACTTGTTTTAGTTTTTTTTAGGGTATAGCTGAGGACGCTATTGCATATTTGCATCCAGTCCGTCGAGAAGATCTCCGGCGCCCACCTCGCTCCTGACGAAATTTATGTCTCCCATCGCATGATCAGCTCCCACCTCGCTCCTGACAAATCTAACATTAGCACGAACCCCGATAATTCAAGTGACAACAAAAAACATTTAGAGAAAAGGTGCAAAATCAGTGGCAAATGAGATTCATAATCAGAAATCCGTGCCTGACCAGGACTTGTATACATTTAGAGAAAAGGTCCCAGGAGTGAAGCCTGGGACGTTGTGGACGCCGGCCGTGGACTTGGATACATTTATATAATATATGAGTATGAGTAGTATTGTATGTTCCTTTCATTTTTTATGCGTCAGATATTCCGAGGCACTCTACAAAGTGCCACTAAAAATAGCATTTTCAGAGTCAATTTGAAAAATGCCACTAAAAATGACATTTTTAGTGGCACTTTGACTAAAATGTGACTAAAAATACCATTTACAGAGGCACTTTAACTAAAATGTCACTAAAAATGCCATTTACAGAGGCAATTTGAAAAAATGCCACTAAATATGACATTTACAAAGGCACTTTGACTAAAATGCTACTAAAAATGATTTTTAGGGGCATTTCAAAGCAGTGCCGCAAGCAAAATGCCTCTAATAATAGGTTCTCTTATAGTGACGGAGGAAACCCGAACGGGAGACAAAGAGATCTTTAGCGAGCTGACCACCCTAGCCCAGGCGGCGAGACTCCAAACAACGGGCGGCAGGCCGACGCGAACGAGCACACATGAACCGGCCGGAACCTTAGACGGCGGCGGCGGTTGCGATCGCCTCCCTATCGCCAGACCCGAGACAAAACCGCACACAAGGGTGGACTGATGATCGATCTTTATTATCAAGGAAAAACATTGGGGAGATGAGAAGTGTGCCCCATCGTGGAGATCAAGGATAAGAAGTTGGACCCGAGGACATCAGACACTTAATTTTCACATGCTTGAGAGCAAAGCAAGTTTGGTCTTTGCTGGGTTTGTTGGATGCGGTGGAGGCAGCTTTGGTAGTGGACAGATCCGGTTCTGTAATTTTGGAACAAATCCTTCGAAACCCAAGTCCTAAAATTCCAGTTTTTGGAAATATTGAGTTCAAAGAGGCTATAGCGGTGGGAGCCTGGAATATAGGGTGGCAAAGACGCGAAGCGGTGAAGGGGGAGACTGTGGCGAACCCGTCCAGGTCGGCTTTTGCAATCATGGCGCTGGCTTCAAATTTTGTGGGCGCACAAAACGGTAAGGGAACCACATGAAATGGTATGGACAAAACCTCCTCAAAAAACGTACAAACTGAACCTAGATGCAGCTTTCTTTGTAAACGGCTCTTCAGGAGCTAGTGCTGTCATTAGAAATGATAAGGGAGAGGCTGTTGCAGGAGCATATTGGCCTCTTGTTAATTTATTTGATGCAGCTACAGCGGAAGCAACGGCTCTCCAAAAATCCCTGATGATGATTGAAGACATTGGCTGTGTACCCGTTGCTATAGAGACAGACTGATCTGAGAGACGATGGAGGCGAGGCGGTGCGCCGGCCGGCAGAAGGAGATGGCCGGAACAGGGCCCGAGATCTGAAATTCCGGGCCACAGGGGTCTTGAATCCGAGGAACGTTGGGGTGAAGTTGACGGGGAGGGTGGCTGGCGGCGGTGGTGGCTGTTTGGGGCGCAGGGAGAGGGTGGGGAACTGGGGATGGCCAGGGTGTGGCCGGAGGACGCCGCCGTCGGGCGGTCGCCCAGGGCGAGCGCGACTTTTTATTTTTGAATTGTTAACCACACTTTATTAAGCTAGCAAGCTGCCTCATTAAAAACCTTCCAGTCTCCTTAGGCACCCTGGAAGGAAAAAAGAGTGTCTGAAACTTCCTGCTTCAAACAAACATAGATACATCGTTCATTACATCCGAGATTATAAAGCTATGAGGATCATCATCCCAAAGGATAGGAACATCAGACTCAAAAACAAACCTACCTATTCTATGCGCCACTTTATTTGCTTCTCGAGGACAATGCTGGACCTTCAATTGACCAATTCTTTTTACAATCTCGACACATTCCAGGATAATAGCCGTATGAGGACTCCATACCTCAGTAGCTCCGTTCATAGCATCAGCAAGCTCGGTTGAATCAGTTTCAACAGTAACCGGAACACACCCCAGATTTTCGAGCAAAATCAGACCATTCTTCAAAGCCATAGCCTCCGCTATTGCTGCATCTTGTAAGTTCATAAGAACATCACCGGAACCAGCAATCGCCTCCCCCTTATTATTTCTTATAACCGCACCCGAAGCTCCTGTACCATTGGGGAAGAAACAAGCATCAACATTTAATTTATATATACCCGGGCCTGGTTTTGACCAACATATTTCGTGTACTTCAGATCCTTTGGCCGCCCCTTTAAAATTTAGCGTTAAAGCTTGAATAGCGAAGCTTGTACGTTTTGGAGGAGCAATATTTTCCCCCTTAACCGATTGCCTCCGCTGCCACCAAATATACCAAGATCCTACAGTCAACACTTCTTTTATATCCACATGCTTTAGATGTTGAGGTGTAACTAAATTGCTTCGGAGAATTTCCTCCAAAATAACCGATCCCGATCTGTCCACATCAATAAAATCATCAATTACATGTAGTACACCCAGCTCCCTCCAAACCTCCTTTGCTCCAGGGCAAGTAAACATTAGGTGTTTAATATCTTCAGCATCAATAGAACATCTTGGGCATTGAGCAGACACCGGAACATGCCTATTAGCAAGAATAGCCATTCCAGGGACTGTACCATGGAGAGCTTTCCACAAGAAAATCTTAACTCTGCTTGGCACATTTAGTTTCCACATGATATTCAGGATATTTCTTCTTCATTACACCACGCTACCCCAAGCCATCAAAAACCGTTTACGAGGTGAGGACGACATTTTCCACAACAACCACAGCTACCACCTCAGCTCACCTCAAAATATTGGCAACAACCACAGCTACCACCTCAGCTCAGCTCAAAATATTGCCGATTAATCCCCTCCCGCTGGTTTAACGCGCAAGCCTTTTCTCACACGATTTGGTGTCGCAATTCAATCGCTACACCCAATCGAGGAAACAAAGTTTTCTGGCTACCAGAAGGCCCAAACTTGCAGGAAATGCCATGTACCTCTGACTGACCTGCACTGTCACTACGCTGCACATTGGCCGTGTGCTCTGCTATAAAACCAACGCCACTTGACACACTCTAGGCCATCACCGTTCACAACCACTCACCTGCACAACAGAAGCACAAGAGCATTCACCGCTGACAAGAACTGACCTGCGGCAGAGCAATGGCGCCACCCTTCACCGCCACGGCCGTCGCCGTTGCCATCATCGCGTTGGTGACCGTCACCAACGTCGCTCTGGCAACGACGGCGACGCCTGCGGCGAAAGGGCCGGTGATCTACATATTTGGCGACTCGATGTCGGACGTGGGCAACAACAACTACCTCCTCCTCTCCATCGCCAAGTGCGACTACCCCTGGTACGGGATCGACTACGAAGGCGGCTACCCTACAGGTAGGTTCACCAACGGCAGGACCATCGGCGACATCATGGGTATGATCACCATTGCTGTTATTTTATTTGCAAACACTTAACGCACGAGTGGCAAGATATGTGATGTGTATTCTGTGGGTACGCATGCTTGCAGCTGCAAAGTTTGGCGTCCCGCCGCCGCTGCCATTCCTCTCCCTGTACATGACCGATGATGCGGTCCTCGGTGGCGTCAACTTCGCGTCCGGCGGCTCTGGATTCCTAAACGAGACCGGCATTTACTTCGTAAGCGATCAGGCTATGATGTTTCTTCTCTTTCTTTGTTCCTGAATATGCTCACTAGTATTTGGCAGCCATAAACCTGATGATGTATATATATGGGGTCTGGGCGATCTTGCAGGTTGAGTATCTGTCGTTCGACAACCAGATATCGTACTTCGAGGAGACCAAGAACGCCATGATCGCCAAGATCGGCAAGAAGGCCGCCGAGGAGGTGGTCAATAGCGCAATCTTCCAAATCGGACTTGGTACATCTAAAGATTTTATATTCTCAGCTGACCTATCAGTTGCACACTTGCACTCGATCTATGTACAATTTTTACACTACTTTGTGTAGGGAGCAACGACTACGTGAACAACTTCCTGCGGCCGTTCATGGCGGACGGCATCATGTACACGCACGACCAGTTCGTCGGCCTCCTCATGGACACCATCAAACAGCAGCTCACGGTACGTATGACGGATCGATCTGCCGATCGAATAAAGTCGGCGCCTGCTTCAGTTCAGACTTCAGAGTTAACACTCGCATTGGCAAAATTATCATGTCGCAGAGGCTGTACCATCTCGGGGCGCGTAAGGTATGGTTCACGGGTCTCGCCCCGCTCGGCTGCATCCCGTCGCAGCGCGTCCTGTCCGAGACCGGCGAGTGCCTGGAGGACGTGAACGCGTACGCGGTGAAGTTCAACGCGGCGGCCAAGAACCTGCTCGCCGGCCTCAACGCCAAGCTCCCCGGCGCGCGCATGTCCCTCGCCGACTGCTACTCCGTCGTCATGGAGCTCATCGAGCACCCCACCAAATACGGTAATTACCGATCATCTAACAAAACGAGCGTCCTGCCGTGCCGTGCGTGTCGGACATGACGAGAAGTTTGGGTGTATGTGTGCAGGGTTCACGACGTCGCACACGTCGTGCTGCGACGTGGACACGTCGGTGGGGGGCCTGTGCCTGCCGACGGCGACCGTGTGCGACGACCGCAAGGACTTCGTGTTCTGGGACGCCTACCACACCTCCGACGCCGCCAACCAGGTCATCGCCGCCCACCTCTACGCCGACATGGTCAGCGCCGGCGACGCGCCGGAGCAGCAGAGCAATGCCACCACCGCGGCCGCGCCTCGCGTCGTGCGATCACCGCCCCGCCCCTTGCCGCGCGGGCCGGCACCCCGGCCTCCCGTGCGTGGCGGCAACACCACCTCCTCGGCGCCGGCTGCCGGGCAGGCGCAAGGAAACGGCACCGCGTCTGCGCCCACGTCATCCTCCCACGCCGCGCCGTCTCCCCGGCCTTGAACAGCCCACCAGGCGACGACCATGGCACCACAAATGTATGCCCATTTTACCCATTTTCGGGTTTTCGTTCATCTCCACTTACGTACCAAACCTGAATGTACTCGGACACTCGGCGAATCAAGCTGAATGAATCAAAGCAGAGAGCAGATTATTGTACTACAACACCGTATTCCTACTCCGATTCCGAGACGACGCATTAATTACTGGTATCCATGTCCGACTCGGTCTAGGACGCAACGGGTTAGATAATACGCAGAGCACCGCCTGCTGTTGATCGATGAGACACTGAAGAAAAAGGATCTCCACGTCCGTCCCGATCAACCCAGCACACGATCGATCCGTCTGCATCCGAACATGACGCCGATGACTGAGGTTGTGTTCATGGCGGCCATGTACTAATGCCGTGCGTCGTGTTCGTGGCAACCATGGTTTCCGTGTTGATGAGATGCGGGGAGTCACTGGCGCAGTGGACTAGTGGAGGGCGCAGCGGAGGACGTGGCGACGCCGGCGCCGGTCCAGGTGGAGCTGATTCCGCCTGTTGTACCGGCGGCGGCGAAGAAGCTGGGGTACTTCCCGTACTCGGCGGAGGGGAGGAGGGCGTCAGAGAAGCTGGTGTGCGCCATCTGCCTGGAGGTGTTCGAGCACGGCGACGAGTGCAGCGAGGTGCCGGACTGCCGGCACCTGTTCCACCGGGACTGCATCGCCGTGTGGATGAAGAGCAAAACATCCTGCCCGCTCTGCAGGCGTCATATCGTGCCAGGATTAGAACGACTGTCAGCTGCCGATGACATGGTTTAGCTTTGGCCGTGACTTGTGTGTGTGAAAAATAATTTCTGTAAAGAGCAAACAGACAAAAATGTATTTGAATCTGCATGTTCTATGCACCGTTGCTCTCCCACCTCTGTTTCTCTTTTCTGAGAACCCCTCGCGTCTCTCCCCAGGAGGCCCTAGGGGACCCCACGCGGCGTCAGCAACACCGCCGATGTTGCCGGCCCCCTCGCCGCCGCTGCCGCCGGCCCTCGCCGTGGCGGTGGCGGCTCCCCTCGTCGTCGATGGTGACTTGGGGTGGTGGAAGACGGTGTACGCCGCTGGAGCTGTAGGGGCAGCGAGAGTCGGCACGTCGCCGATCTGCGACCAGTGCGGCGACCCTGCATCGGGTGGTGGTTGAGACCTTCTCTGGCGGCTAACTTCTTCGTTGTGTGAAAGGGCCGGATCCGGTGGAGGGTCGTCCTTGCATTGTCGTCGCGTTTCCCCCTGCTGGCCAATGGCCGCCGGTTGGGTTCGGTGCTGCAGATCCAGCAGGGTGCCGGCCGGCGTCGTGGGGGCTGTGGGCTCGGCCTGAATAAAGGCGGCGGTGCTAAGGTTCCTCTTGCGCCAAGAAGAAGATCCGCCTAACGATTGTCCTTCTCAATCTGGCCGGAGTGTTGGGTTTCGGAAGGCTCCACCGGCGATCTCCCATGGGCATGTTATGCCTAGAGATTGCTGGATCGAGTTGGATTCGGTCGGATCAGATGGAGCGGCGCGAAGCTCTGCTATTGGTTGCCATCATGGGTAATTCCAGGGTTAAGTCAGAGGTGGAGAATGTCACGGAAGCCAAAATTGAAGGACTAATAATGGTGATTGGAGCCTTTTGCTTATTTCTTCATTTGGCATTCATTTCTCTTTCTTTGCGAAATTATATTAAGCTGGTGGAGCTCTAGGCAAGCACACCGCAGCATGGGAGGAAGACGTGCGTTGCCCAACTGCGATGTACTGAACTTATTTTGTAATCTGCTGTAGTCATCAAAAAAAAGAAAGGGAACACTAGTACAGAACGACACATCGGATACCCCTCTATGGAAACGGCACGAGTTAGGCGACAGAGAATCGCGACTTTAGCGTTGCGGACGAGGCCTGGCAGAGGCTGGTCCGTCAACATTGGTTACGGAGAATTTTATATCTCCGTTACTAAAAGTATTGGCAACGGTCATAAATTTGTCTCCGTTTCCAATATGTATCTCTATGGCTACGGTTGTTTATGTATATCTGTTTGCGATGTGCTTGGGAAATTGCAGTTGCAATCTGGAAGCGCGCCTGTTCAATGCGGCTTAATTCACGAGGGATTGGAACCGCCTGATCGACGCTAATAAAATGTGACTGGAACAGCGCGAAGCCAGGCAGGTCCCGCATTCTCCCCTTCGTTCTCTCCCACATTATCTACCACACTAGCACAACCGCCATGGAGAAACCCTGGTGGCAGAACGAGGAAGTCCCGAGCGACGACGCGAGCGCGGAAGACCGCGGTGAAGTTCCATGGTGGGATCAAGACGGGCCGCCGGACTCGGACCCCGACGACTCGGGCCCGCCATCTTCACGCTCTGTAGAAGACGACTCCGACGACTCGGACCCGCCGTCTTCACGCGAAGGAGAAGACGACTCCGAAGAGGACGAGTCGCCGGAGGAAGAGGAGCCGGAGGACCCGCCGGAGCCGTATTATTCTAGCCAGGAAGAATACGACGCCGACGACGACGACGAGGAGGCGTCGGAGGAGGCGCCGGAGGAGGAGCACGCGCTTGAGGAAAAGGCAACCGGCAAGAAGCGACACCGCGCCGCGGATGACAATGGCGCGGAGGCAGGGCGTAAGCAGAACAAGTAGAGTAGATAGTTAGTTCAATTACTCTATCGATCCTTTGTAAGTAGGCCCAGTGTGTCAGTGAAGAAATTAGAGGAAACGGTTGTTTATCGCCTCCGTTTGCGATGTTATATGCTATAAATGTGGCACTGCGGCAACCCTAACGCTCTCGCTCTCACTCTCACTCTCACTCTCACTCCACAGTCATAGTGTGGCGGCGGCTCCAGACCTAACCCTTATCTCGCAGATCTGAGCGGCGCGTCCGGCCGGCATCGCCGCCGTGCATCTTCCCCCAGCGGCGCGTCGGCGCATCTTCCCCCAGCGGCGCGTCGTGAGCCGCCGCGCATCCCCTCAGCGGCTCGTCGGCGAGCCGCCGCGCATCTTCCCCGAGTATGTCGCCGACGCGGATCTACTGGTCTATTGCCGTGCATCTTCCCCGGGTATGTAGCCGACTAGATCTTACATTTTGTTTAAAGTAGCACAGAAAACTTGTCTAGTATTTGAAGTCTAGTATTGTGTTATGTCTAGTGCCGATGATGAATACACCCCTCGAAACTAGATCTTACATTTTATTTAAAGTAGCATATACCGATCTAGTATTGTAGTACTGTCTAGTATTGTAGTATTGTGTTCTGTCTAATATTGTAGTACTGCCGATGATGAATACACCCCTCAACACTAGATCTTACATTTTTTTTAAAGTAGCATATAAAACTTTTCTAGTATTTGAAGTCTAGTATTGTGTTGTGTTTGTTTTTAGTACTGCCGATGATGAATACATTACCTTCAACTTGTCTAGTATTTGAAGTCTAGTATTGTGTTGTGTTTGTTTTTAGTATTTGAAGTCTAATAGATTAATTTCAACCCTTTGTCAATGTGCTAATCCTCGTTATGGTTTTGTGTAACTAGTGTATGAAGTAATAGTATATTTCGGCGACAATGCATAAAAATGGTGAGGCAATTGAAGGTAACATCACCTTCAAGTTCTGCCTCCAAATCGTTTCGATCGGACAGCAAGCACACGGATATAGTCGCTTAAGGTGTAAACTGTTTTCATCTTAAATTGTATTTATGTCATGTAGCATCATATTTGGCTCTTTTCTAACTAGACATCCATGTATTTTATATGCAGAAGCGTCATGCAGATCCAAACAAGCTTTAAAAGAGCTAAATACAAAGTGGGATCATATCCGTGAACCGTCGCTGTTGTGACGTTTCGCTGCACTGTTCAAAACACTTTTTTAATTAAGAGTGTCTTGGACAGTGTGGCCGAAATGTCACAGCGGTGACGTTATTATATTTCGGCGACACCGTCCAAGATGGAGCAAGCCTCGCTACAGAGAATTTGGCAAGATTAATTTGCTAAGGAGGCTTGCAAGCTCGGTGTGGTTTCTTGTTTTTAGTTTCTCCATCTATTTTGTGTATGTGTGTAGCAATTTGGCTGCAGATGTGATTTGGAGAAGCATGAAACCGCTACTCGAGTCTTTTGCTAGGTCGAATTCCGTTTTCGGCGCTTCGTTACTGAGGAAGAAGGTGGAGCTGGAGAAGAGTGGAGTGTCATAAAAGTTAAGTTTAGTGAGGCATGAGAATGATAGGATTAGCGAGGCATGTGTAACTCATCTTTTGATGCTATGTAATGATGACAATTCTTATATACGTTATGAATGGATTTGGTAGCAACTTTGTGCTTCTGCTGTGAGATTTTGAATGTAATTTGGCAACCGAATTGCTCCTGTAGGCTTCTGAAAGAACCTCAATGCAAACGAGTAAAATAGAATCTCCGTTACTGATGCACCGATACATCGGAAACGGAGATGGGTCCGCAACCGTAGCCAACTTATGCCTCATCGGTGACGGTTTTTTGCCTCCGTTACCGATGAAGGCCTTCACATCAGTGACAGGGTCGGGGACACGGACCCTTTCTCCGTTGCCGAAGGGGTTTTTGGCCCGTTTCCGATGTGTCGTTTTGTACTAGTGGAAATGGATGCCAAATGAAAGAAATAAGCAAAAGTTGGGTTGGAAACTGTATTGGACGATCCAACTTATAAATACCTAATGCTACCTCAAGAGTCAAGTCCTCGACCATCTCTATTGTGGGCAAATAGCTCCTATGCGACGTTTTTCATCGTCAATTGATGGGCAGCGACGTCGTTGGCAGGAATAGCTCTGCTGCGACATCGCTGTTTGCACAAATTGCTCTGCTGCGACTTGGCCCTTAAGCGCAGTCTGTTAGTTAGGATTAGGATTATGGGGAGCCGGCGGGTGGGACCCACAACTTATCCACGTCAGCTTGCATAAGATGGGACCCACACAGCAACGGCGACCGTTATATCCTCCTCCCCTGCACGCGCATCCTCCCTTGCCTGTCTTCTTCTTCTCCGGCGACGAAGCGCCGCAACGCCGACGAGCTTGTCTGAACTGAACTGAAGATTCATTTGCGCAATTTCTGAACTGAAGCAGTAAGCAGAACTGAAATTGCACTGAATTCAACTGAAATTTAACTTAACATATACTGAAATTGCAAATATTACATAGCTTAGTTCGTGGCGATCATCGGATCAAAAGCCACACACACGGGCATAAGCCCGATTACATAGTTAGCCTAGCTAATTGGGCGTCGACGCTGCTCTACCCCTAAACGCAGATCCAAAATTGGGTGTCCGGAGCCCCAGGGGTGCGGCGGCGACGAGGCGGCGACGCCGCTCAGTCGGACCAGTCGAACTCGGAGTCGGAGTCCGAGCTGACCTCGATGACGGGGGGTGGAGGGAAGCGTCGATAGCGCTGTGGAGGCGGAGTTCGTTGAGCTCCTCCCGTTCCTGACGGCGCACCTCGACGTCCTGCTGCTGCTGCTTGCTGCGCTGGATCACCTCCTCGGTGATCTAGTCCAGGTCCTCGTCGGCGGCGTAGTCCCCGGGCAGCAGGCCGCGGCGCGGTGGGCGGTCCTGCTGCTCCTACTCCTCCTCCCTCTTCGGCGGTGGCAGCTGTGGCGCCCGAGCCGCCATGCGGGAGCTCCCCGTGCCGGAGGAGCTCCCGTGCTCGTAGCGGCGGCCGCGCGCCGCCACGCTGCGGTCATACTCCTCCACCTCACGACGGGCGTACGCTGCCGGCGGCGTTAGGCCCAAGTTGAGCCACTTGTACGCGCCGCGCTTCCGACCAACGTCGGAATGAACCCGCCTCGCGCGTTCGGGGTCAGCCGGCCGCTTCTGCGCCTTCCGGCCCTCGTCGGAGCGATTTTCAGCGCCGGAATGGCCACCGCGGGAGCTGGAATCCCCGGAACCCCCACGCCTCATCATCTTCGTGCGGTGGTGCTGGATCTGTAGGTAGCGGCGGCGGTTTCACGTGGATTTGGTCGCCGGCGGCGAGTGAGTGTGGGGAGCGGCGCAGATCGAAATAGCTAGGGTACGACACATCTGAGTGGATAAGAAGGGGAACGGGGGGCAGTCGGGAAAAAAACGGTGGGCCGTGGCATGGGAAAGTGAACGGTAGGTGGGCCGTGAAATGAAATAACAGGCCCGTTATTTGGTTGGCCCTTATCTTATGCGTGTCTGAAAAAAAACTATGCCCTCGAACATTTATCATAAAAACATGAAGATTTTTTGATTTGCAAATAAACCATTATTATTCATTTTCATTTTTAAACTTGAGTTTAGTTTTTCATTTTCATTTTTAAACTTGAGTTTTTTTTTATTTGCAAATAAACCATTATTATTCAAAAGAAAATAAATTAGATGAAGATTAATTCAAAAAATAGTGAGACTTCAGAATGACACTATATAGATAGAAAACAAGTCTAGGAGTTTGTTTTGGCTGATTAAGCCAAGGTGAAAAAAACACTTGCTTAGGAATGGAGCTGTTTACCCTACCTTTAGAGCTCATTTGAATTTTGAGAAAACAAAAAATCAAGATTTCAAAAAAATTCAAAAAATTTGTCCCAGTGCAATATCTCGATGGATGGGACAACTCACTATTATAGAAATATAGATTTTCTATAATAGTGAGATGCCCGACCCACTGAGCTACTGGACTAGAACAGGAAATGCAACACCCAAATTGTGAGCATGGGGACTCGAACTTGGGTGGGCAAAGGGAGGCATCAACCCTTGCCACTAGGCTATGCCCATGTTTGCGACAAATCTACCATCATTAGGAGGTAATAGTTACAACCCTCCATCTAACAAAAATACACCCCAAATTGTGAGCATGGGGAATGACACTATATAGATAGAACACAATTTGCAATGATTTCCAAACTATAAACTTGTTTGTTCTAACTTGGTCGTCAATCCGAGCCTTGATGCATGTAAAATGCATACATGAACTTTGCACTATATTACTTATATTCCATGTCATATTTGCATCATATAAGGTTATATCACTGTTTTATAATGATTTTGGGAATATTTGACATGTTTCCTATTTTTTATGGAATTAACCCTGCGCAGGCAGAAAACCCAATTTCTATATTTTAATGTTTCAGGGACCCAAACGACGTCCAAATGACTTGGAAATTTACGAGCATCAGTTTTTGGAAGGAACAAAGCGTGGGAGCGAAGGAAGCAAACGAGAGGAGGCCCGAGGGCCCAGATGGTTGGGCCCACGTGGCCCAAGTAACTGGCTGCGTGGGACCCTCCCTTTTGGCCCTCGGAGCTCCGCTGCCGTCGATCTTTTTCCTCCACCGACTCCGTTTTGACCTAAAACCTCCTATAAAAATAGTCCCCCAACGTTCTCTGGAAGGAGCGCCGCAGAAACACAGAAACACCGAAACAGAGACCTGGAGCTGCAGATTGGAGGGGGGAAACTCCGGCGGGGCGCTGTCGGCGTGGTCTCCATCTTTTCCAACGACTTCCCCACCGTCTTCATGATGAAGAGGGAGTAGTCCACCTCTGGACTATGGGTTTGTGGAAGTAACTTATGTATCTCTCTCTCTTGAGCTTCACTAATTAGCACCGTATGAGCTGCTGAACATGATTACGGTCATCTATGTAATACCTTTGTGGTGGATCTTTTTATGAGTTAATATATGTTTGAGATTGCAATGGTTTTGTTTCAGTTATGAAAGTAGATGCATATTATGTACCCCGTTCTTATTTACTTGTGATGATCAAGCATGTTTATGAGTGCGTGTGAGGGGGAACGTGTGCATTAGTTGGAGTAACGGGGGTGGCTAGTGCAGTGAACGTGAGAGAAAGTTCTGCGATCCACTTGGGTGTTTTACCTTACTTTGTTGCCTCACTAGGGATAAAAAGAAATACCATGCTACCAGAGATGTGGGTGTGACCATTGCCACTACTCCATGACTAGATCTAGCATGTTCTTATTTTAACTTCATGTCATGATACTTATTGCTATACTCTGAGTTATCTTAATTACTGAGGTGTTATGATTTAGTTCGCATCTTGGTGGAGTATAAGAGAGACTAATAACCAAAATGTCTCTATGTTAGGACGTGATGCCCATATAATTGTAACTTGATATTAAACTGTTGTGTTGCAATCTCATATGTCAACTCCAGTGTTCCATTGTCTACCACTTTATTAAAGAGAGAGTGCATTTGTGAAACCATGAACCCCGGTCCATTTTTAATCATAAGAAACACCTTTCCAACCACTTTTACCACTTTTCCATTTTCTGCCATTTAAAAATATGAAAATACAAAAACAATTTTACATCTTGCATTCATCATAAAAAACCCAAAAATATCATTTATCATTGCTACCACCATCCTTGCATATTTATTTACCACCATTGCATATTTATTTCTTGTTTTCATTGCATATTATCTTGATATCATTCTTACACCTTGTGCTTGACAACCACTAGGTGAGGTTGAGGACCAAAACATTTACTTTGTTTTGTAGGTAACCAAAAGAAGGATAGGAAAGATGAATCTTCACTACTTTTTCCCCGAGAGTTCGATATTAAACCCTCGAGTCACCCTCGTGGGGAAAACACGTCTTCCACTTACTACACACTCTGCACTTGGAGTCTCAAACTAACCCGTTTACTTTTTCACGCAGGTAGCTCTGAAGGCTATCACATCTACGGGTATCAAGACTGTTTTCTGGCGCCGTTGCCGGAGAATCATTGCTGAAAGGTTTATCCAAGGATATCTCACCAAGTCAACTTCATCACCAACTTGTGCTAACACCTAAGCTTGGGGAGGTTGTACCTACGTGAGCATCATCTTATCCATCTTTACCTTCAAAGCAATTTATCTTGTTTTGTCATTGTCTTGCATATTTATTTTCAGTTTTGCATAAAAATTAAAAAACACATAAAAACTTGTGTAATGGAGAAGAGAACCTTTTGGCCATTTAGTGTTAAGAACTTTCCTCAAGATATGAATATCCCTGTTGAGAAATGTGTGGTAGATCCTAATATCATGAAAGTGATTTATGAATACCGTTTTTATGGGAAGCCAAAAGAAGATCCTATACTTCATCTTAAGAATTTTGATGAAAGGTGCAAAATGTTAAACTTGAGTCATGCTAATGTTAAAATTAAGCTTTTTCTTTACTCCCTAGGTGGAAAAGCCTTAGATTGGACATTAAGATGGCCACCTGGAAATTTTAGCACTTGGTTTAATTTAAAAGCTGCTTTCATTGAAAGATTTTGTTCCATTGAAAAGGTTTGTAATCTTAGACAAGTACTTATCACCTTTAAACAAGAAGAGGATGAACCTCTAGTGAAAACATGGGAAAGGTTTAGAGGTATAGCTTTTGGAATGGAACATGGTCTTAGAGATTGGATGCCCATACATGTATTTTATAGAGGATTGTCTGAAGCCTCTAAGGTCTTTTTGGATAATGAATGTGAGGATTCCTTTATGAATACTGCTGCTACTAATACTCACTATTTACTTGATGGCCTGCTTTTGGAAGTAAGAATTAAAGAAAGTCTAGAAAAGGCCCAAGTACCTGAAGATGTCTTTGATGACCGTTATGAAATATTTAACCTATATAATAGGGAAAAGAAAGTTGAAGAAGTTAAAATGCTTAGTGAAGTAAATGATCCATTGCTTGACTTAGAGAATTGTAGCTTGCATGAATTAATTCTATCTTACAAAAATTTGCAAGTGATCCTTCCATCAACTCTAACCAAGCTGGTTTTGGTTCTTATATTGCTAATCATGTCTTAAAAGAAAAGATTGCTAGGTACAACCAAGAGGCTATGATACCACCTAAGCTTGGGGATATATGGATTCCCAAAGTCCTAGTAACCATTGGAAAAGAGACACACCATGCTATACTTGATCTAGGATCTAGTGTCTCTGTTTTATCTAAAGAACTATATGAAGTACTTGAATTGAAAAATCTTGAAAAATGCTCTATTGAACTTGCACTTGCTGATGATTCCATTAAACATGCTTTAGTGAAAGTAAGTGATGTTATGGTAGAGTTACATATGACATTTGTGCCTGTTGATTTTCTAATCATGGATATGGGGAATAAAACCTCAAGTCCAATTATTCTTGGAAGACCTTTTCTTCGTACTACAGGTGCTATCATTGATTCAAAAGGAGGGAATGTGAAGTTTCAGTTTCCACACAAGAAGTGCATGGAACACTTCCCAAGGAAGAGTGTGCCGTGTCTCGTTGCACGAACACCGGGAGTATAGGATACCCCCTTTTAGGTTCGGCACGGGGCGCGAAGGAGGCTGAGAATCGTCTTCTTGGGCGGAGTCTTGATCAAGCTCTCCTCTCCACGATCAAGGCATGCAACCAAAGGGACACAAGGAGCTACCCAGGTTCAGACCGCCCGGAGGCTAAAAGCCCTACTCCTGCATGTCTGGATTGATGAGTTCTTCATAGTGTGGCTTACAATGGAACCTCCCGGACAGGGTACCCGGAAGGGTTTTGGCCCGAGGTAGAAGAAGGACAGATCCTGACCCGGAGGAGATCACCTTCCTCTCTACCTCCGCAGCCCTAATCTAGCTTGCTCTGGTTCTAGCTTGTGCTCGTCCTTGCTCTATCTTGTTCCTCCTCCTCCTCCCGTGCCTTGGTCCTTCTTTTATAGGCTAAGGGGTTGCCACAGGGTCACGTGAGGGGCATGAGGGACCTTCGGGGTGAAGGACCCTCCTCATCTAGTTTAGGGGGAGACGTGGCCTCTCCTCAGCCTAGCGTCTCCTCTGGGTTAGGTGGGAGCGTCCGCCTTGGGGTGGACAGGAGCTGACACCACCACGGGACGTGCTTCCCGCGCGCTGCCTTCGCCTTGCTTCCCAAGTCTTCCGTGGTGAGGTGGAGTGCTTATCCACAGGAACAGGAAGTACCCGGGGGAGCCTGGCCTCCTGCCGGGAACTCGGGCTCTCGGGTCCTTCCTGGCCTTCTTGCTTGATTCGGGGACCCGGAAGGTCCCCAGGACCGGAGCCCTTAGTCGTCGTAGGCCATGCGTGTCTTGACGGTGAACCCGCCAGCTTGACTTGAGTCTTGGTCTTGTCCATCTTCATCTTGGGCCCACATGGGGTGGACCCACTTTGGCAGTACTAGGGGAACCCCATGTTCCACTGTTGCGACAGTAGCCCCCGGGCATGGTCCCGCGGCTCTTGCTCCAGCTGCCGGGGCCATGGCCTAAAGATAGGTCAAAGTGGGTCCCGGGTACCTGGTCTTCTCAGCTCCGTTGGGGACCCCCGAGGCGAGGTAGAGACGAGCCCCCGGGTCCTGTTGACTGAATCACGGCGAACGTTGCGATTCATACGGACCCCTTGCTTATCCTGGAATCCAACGGGCGAAACGCGCAGAAATCGGCACGCCCCCTCGATCCCCACGTCCGTCGGAGTAATGGGGCCGCGACGTGACGTGTGGGATGCCTTATAAGCCACGACTGGCTTCCACTGTAGCCGTTACCTCTCCAGATTCGCCGAAATCCCCAAATCGCCGCCTCCACCTTCGTCTTCCTGACTCTGCTCCGCCGCCTCCCCTTGTCGCCATTGCACACCAATTTCCCTTCTGCTCCAATGGCTCGAGTGAAAGTTCTCGGCCGGAGGAAGAAGAGCGCGGAGGCCTCGCCCACCGAGAAGCCGCTGTCCCCAAAAACCAAGAGATCGCGGCGGAGATCGGCGCGCAACGCCGAGCGGGCCGAGCTCAAGAAACAAAGGCCTTGTTTCCCAGCTGCTTCGCCGGTGACGCGGAGATGATGCGGAAGCGGGGCACTTCGGGGTGATGGAGTCTGCTGGCGCGATGGTGTCCCAGCCAGGAAAGCGTCGGAGGTCTTTCCGCCGTCGGCGACCAGGACACCCAAGCAGATCCCCATTTTCGACAGCTTCATGTTGATGGGGCTCGTCCCCCCTTTCTCGGATTTCTTCATGGAGATCTTGCGCGCGTATCAGCTGAAGCTCTTGCATCTGACGCCCGGCCATCCTCGACTTGGCGGTCTTCGCCTACACCTGCGAGGCGTTCGTCGGGGTGATGCCATCCGTGGCGTGTTCCGCCACTTCTTCTACCCTCGCATTGGGGGCCAAGGCTGGATGGGAGGCAGCGTCACGTTCTGCTTCCGTCCGAACATCAAGTGGGCCTTCCCCCTCATGGAAACCAAATCCAGATGGGAAGAGTGGAGGGATCACTGGTTCTTGGTCGGGGTGCCAGAAGCTGATGCTCAGCTGGAGGAGCCGACGGAGCGTCCAGTGGATCTGGACACTTGGAGAAGTGTCAGCTTGCAGGATGAACAGTTCTCGGCGGTCGTGGCGCGCTTCAAACTTCTTCGCGAGAAAGAAGTTTCCGGAGCCGCCATCGTTGCTCATTTCCTCCGCAATCGCCTCGCGCCGCTGCAGAAACGCCCGCACCCGGCCTGGAACTTCCAGGGCCCCGGGGATCCTTCTCGCCTGAGGTGTCCCGACATGGAGGAAAACCTTGTCCGGGATAACGTGAGAGGGACCTTCACTCCAGGGGTCAAGTACCAGCTGCCCAAGGGGTTTCTGCCCCTGTGCGACGACCCGGAGAAGGACAAGATACCTTTGGTATTGTAGGCCGGGCTGATCACGGGCCCAGACCTCCTGTGGTGAAGACCCGCAAGGTCAGGGCACCTTCCAGCCCTGAAGAAGGAGAATGCTGGGAGTCCAACGAGGAGAGCGAGGAGGAATCCGAAGAGGAATTCTCCGGCTCTGACGACGATGACGACGGAGGCGACGGGCGCGAGACCGACGCCTCCGACAGAGACGAAGATGCTGGCGACGACCCGTTGCCAGCGATGACGATGATGAAGACGACGAGGAGGGGCTGCTCCGCCCCCGCAGTCTGCCCTCGGGGTCGATGCTGCCCCAGACCCGAGTGTCCGCAGCCGTTCCCCCCAGTCGTGGTGATGGGGAACGATGAAGACCATGTGGACGAAGAAGCGAGCGCCGCTGGCTTCGTCCGAGCCCCCCGCCGGAGAGCTTCCACCGGCCGCCTGTCACCCGTGGTGGAGCCACCTGCTGCCTTGGGAGAGACGCCGCGAGCCCCCAGGCGTCTTCTGCTGCGTCGGTAGATGTTCCCCCGTCAATGGGTACCAAGCGCACCCGAGAGTAAGCCTCTTCTTCACTTCTTTCTTGCACTTTGCATTCCTTGCCTTCCCCAAGGAAAATGACCGAGTGTTGGTGCAGGGGTTCTCCTTCCTTGGGTACTGGCAAGAGACGGCGTGATACGGCGGAGGACGACACCGCCACTAGCCTTGGAGCCGGTGGAGGAGGGATGCTTCCCCCTCCCATAGCAGAACTTGAAGGCCGTCGGGGAGCGGAGTGGGGAGCGTGACGGCGACCTCCCTAGCTCACCCGGGGAAAGCGCTCGACGCCCTGACGCCCGAGCAAGCAGGTAACCCAGAGCTTGCGGGTAACTTCGTTTTCTTGACGCACCAATGCTTTTCCTGACATCCTTTTGTTCCCAGATGCCTCAGTGGCCAACGTCTTTTCTCCCGGCGGCCTTCATGGTGGGACTAGCCAGGAGAAACCACCTCCCTCCGCCTTCAGAGGGTCAAGAGGTGTCCAAGGGCGCCCCGAGTTCGCGGGCAATGGGAACGCAGACCGCGAACCCTGTTCCGGGTCCAGGCCTCGATTTGATAGAGAGCTCCTTGATGACTGGGACGGTGTTAACGACTTTTGCCTCTTTTTCCACTGATTCTGGCGCCAGCAAGGAGATGGCGGCGCTGATGAAGATCAAGGAGAGCCTGGCCGCCAACCGCAAGAAAAGTGTGCCTGCCCCGGGAGGTCCCCCGGCAGCTACTCCAGGGTTCACCATCAGTGGTGACGACGCGATGGATGCCATCATCCGCGGGATAGCTCAGCTGGGCAAAGACTGTGCGACCGTGAGGCCGCCGTTGTGGGGACCATCGAGAGTGTCGAGGAACTGATCCAGAAGGGGATGGACAAGCTGAATCGCTTGGCAACCCAGATCACCACCTTGCTCCCGGCTCTTGAGAAGAAAGACGCAGACCGGAAGGCCGAAAGTGAGCGCCAAGGCAAGTCCTCTTGGCGAAAGAGCGACAGCTAGCCTCCCGGGAGGCAGAACTGGCTGAGAAGGAGAAACCTTGGAGCTCCAGAAACTCCAGCAGGAGCAGCAGACTGAGAAACGCCTAAGGGAGGCAGAGGACCGCCACCGTGAAGAGCTCGAGGCCAAGGACAAGGACATCCAACTCTGGAAGTCCAAAGAGCAGGAGGCCGCCCAAACCATTGAAGATGTCAAGAATGCCCTCCATCAGGAGCAGGAGTCCGTCCGCTTTGCAGCAGCAGGCCAAGATGACGGCCAGAAGATGTCCGAGCTGAAAGAATCCTTGGAGGCGCAAGGTAAAGCTTGCAGCACTGAAGGAAGGCCATCAGAAGCTGATCCAGGCCAACTCCCAGGCATCTTCTGAGCTGTCCGAGCTTCGCCGTCTTAACCAGGAAGGTTTCGCCGAGGTTGAGGCCGCCTGCGACTTGGCGACGACGCGAGTGAAGCGGCTGAGTCTGCCCACTGAAGCCCCGGTGTTGGAGCCAAAGCGCCAGAGTCTGCCCCTCGCGAGATTCATCAAGAAGTAGTCGCTGATCTCCGGTCTTTCAAGAACAAGATGGTCACCCGGCTTGTGAATGACAAGCACGAGACAGCAAGGCGACGGCGGCCTTGGTGATGGCGTCCTTCAGAGAGGCCAATCCGGGCGTGGCCTTGCCGGACTTCTCGGCCTCGTCTCCTTCCGAGGCTTCTCCAGGCGGTGTCAGCTCCCGCGACTGCACTCGCCATGAGGAAGTTCCCGCCACTAGTTGTCCTGCACCATGTTTGGGCACTTCGTGCCCCCGAATAAACTTTGCGTCAGATCTCATGTACCAGCATATTAAAACTTGCTTGTAATAGGCTAGAACTTGCTATGCTACTCTAGTTCTCGGGTTGCTTTTATTTGTCTTTAGCATGTTTTTACTTTTTCCACGTCCTTGAGGAACTTCCTGGGATGTAAGCTTACCCGCGAGGCCCTGACAGGTCAGGCATGCGCTCGCGAGCCCTACCGATACCCAAAAAGCCGCTCACTCTGTTGGCACGCACGTCCCCGGGGTGTATCAGGTCTGCACCGCTTTTTACCCCCGGGAGAGTCGATACCCCATGAGTGCTCGCACGACGGTCGAGCCTTGCCTTTCTAGTTCCGCACATGTTCTGTTACCCGAGAAGTAGATAGCACGGACTGCAGAAACAGGTTTGAGGGTAACTTATCTTTTATTCATCATGGACGTTCTGAACGACAACTGGACACTTCAGGGTACATCTTGTGGCAACATGGCTCTTCCGGGTACACAACACGGATTGCTTCAACGATTCTTGCATGGAAAGGTTAGCAGCTTCTTCCATCCTGGCGCATCGGTTGGCCATGTCCCACAAGTTCTCCAGGGTATCCACAACATGGATACTCATCTTTTCACGCATCTTGAGGTTGCGGACGTTGACGTGGAACGCGGCGATGACGGAAGCCTCACAGAGGTACTTCGGGATAATGCGGTCGACGACGCCCCGGAACCTCCAGATGTAGTGTCGCAACGTCTCCTCAGCTTCTTGCTCCAGGTGATAGAGGTCGGAGACGGTTGCAGGGTACGGCGTGCAGCAGGTCTTGAGGTGCTGGCTGGCCTGGCCTTCCATGTCCTCCCGCGAACGACGCCTGGGGTTGGAGCTCTGACCAGCACCTTCTTCAGGAAGTTCCATGGGCCGCTTGCCATGGGGGTCCTCAGGCTGTTCCTCCGCCGGAGGTAGTGGCTCGGGGACGGCAGCGCCGTGGTCGATGGTCGGGGCAGGACTCGTGGGAGCGTGGCATTGGAGAGCGTAGTCCAGCAGGTTTTCCAAGCTGTTGATCCATGCCTTCGCACGGGGATCACTCTTGCACTGATCTGGGGGAAAAGAGAAGCGCCCGGGCCACGCCCAGAGCTTCCTCTAGCCCCCAGCCTTTCCGCGATGCCTGGCACGCTTGCTCTCCAAAGACCTCCCGAGCTCCCGACATGACTTTTGCTTGTGACTGAGGCAGCTGCTTGCCTTGTCCCGAGGAGACGGCTGTTCCTGGAGCGGATCCGACGCGGACGAGGTGCTCGAGGCAGATCTTGGCGATCTTGCCAGACCGCGAACCAGAAGAAGAACTTGACGACGAGCTTGTTTCCGAAGAAGAGGAGCCTGATGTAGACTCCGACGTTGTCGACGAAGAGCTTGCCGTTGCGACTGATGAGGAATCCAGCACTTGCGCCCCCTACCTGGCGCGCCAGATGTCGTGTCTCGTTGCACGGACACCGGGAGTATAGGATACCCCCTTTTAGGTTCGGCACGGGGCGCGAAGGAGGCTGAGAATCGTCTTCTTGGGCGGAGTCTAGATCAAGCTCTCCTCTCCACGATCAAAGCATGCAACCAAAGGGACACAAGGAGCTACCCAGGTTCAGGCCGCCCGGAGGCTAAAAGCCCTACTCCTGCATGTCTGGATTGATGAGTTCTTCATAGTGTGGCTTACAATGGAACCTCCCGGACAGGGTACCCGGAAGGGTTTTGGCCCGAGGTAGAAGAAGGACAGATCCTGACCCGGAGGAGATCACCTTCCTCTCTACCTCCGCAGCCCTAATCTAGCCTTGCCCTGGTTCTAGCTTGTGCTCGTCCTTGCTCTATCTTGTTCCTCCCCCTCCTCCCGTGCCTTGGTCCTCCTTTTATAGGCTAAGGGGTTGCCACAGGGTCACGTGAGGAGCATGAGGGACCTTCGGGGTGAAGGACCCTCCTCATCTAGTTTAGGGGGAGACGTGGCCTCTCCTCAGCCTAGCGTCTCCTCTGGGTTAGGTGGGAGTGTCCGCCTTGGGGTGGACAGGAGCTGACACCACCACCGGACGTGCTTCCCGCCCGCGCTGCCTTCGCCTTGCTTCCCAAGTCTTCCGTGGTGAGGTGGACTGCTTATCCACAGGAACGTAGGAAGTACCTGGGAGGGAGCCTGGCCTCCTGCCGGGAACTCGGGCTCTCGGGTCCTTCCTGGCCTTCTCGCTTGATTCGGGGACCCGGAAGGTCCCCAGGACCGGAGCCCTTAGTCGTCGTAGGCCATGCGTGTCTTGACGGTGAACCCGCCAGCTTGACTTGAGTCTTGGTCTTATCCATCTTCATCTTGGGCCAACATGGGGTGGACCCACTTTGGCAGTACTAGGGGAACCCCATGTTCCACTGTTGCGACAGAGGGACACACCAAAGTTCAAGCTCCCTCATGAGGTTCGTCCACAATAAACATCAAGTAAGAAGCCTAGCTATATGGCTATAAAGAAAGCGCTTTACGGGAGGCAACCCGGTTGTTTTTATTTGTAATTTTCTTTGTGTCCTCTTGCTGTAACAAGAGACTTTGTGTTTAGTTTAGTTTCTGGAATTTTTAATAAAGTGCCAAGTTTTACTCATTTTGGTTTGAAGAAGTTGCTTATAGCGTTCGGAGATGTTATTCCTGCACGAATCTGTGCACGGTATGATTTTTAATTCTTATTCTGTAACTCCGAATGAGCTCATATTTAAACTGTAATTGCAACCTGTCATCCTCTGTATGCATGAATGTTTTCGGAATTTTCTGACAAAGTTAAGTAGGGTAGAAAAATACGTTTTGCTGCTGCTGTTTTTCTGGACAGATTCTGTCCCATTTTGTTTGATGCATGCTTAGAACTTTTAACTTGAACCTTATTGATCCAATTGAGTTTATGAGTAGGCATACAACATTATACACTTTCTGGACATTCATATGAATATTTGTTCAAGGATTATATGCAGCAAGAAATCCATTTGTTTATCACTACTAATGTGCCCCGCGGAAAAGAAATGGAGAAACGATGTTTTGAAGTTTTTTCACAGGGATTAGAGGAGATGCACCAAGAGCTATCCAAGGATGGTGAAGACCATAAGCTTGGGGATGTGAAGACAACCCCACTGGACCTACACACTCTCGGTTTGCACACGTCTAACTTCTGTTTTTCGATCGAAACACTTTATCGCATAAACTTGGAGCGTCTTTTAGTTTGTTTAGGTTTGATTTTTATTTTGTGAGACCACCACACTATATATGAGAGAGCTACTGGAAATTTGAGTTGAATCATGTTGGATGCTATTATTAGATTGGGAAAAGGGATGTTGGAGTTGATTTTAAAAGATACATATAATTGCATGATTCATGAGCTTGTTAATGAGTAATAATTTGCAAGTATTTTATCAAGAGCTGTCTTTTATTCATGTTTTGATGCTGAATGTTATTCTACCTTGTTTTAACATGGATTAGTTAGTTCTATGGACACTCATGCATGCATTTAGATGGTCAACTTTCTCCCTCTTGCTAGCCCAAAAATTCCAACAAGCAAAAACTTGTTTCCAACACCTTCAACCAAAGTTTTTCCAGTGAGTCCACCATATCTACCTATTAGATTTATGCTATTCCGAGTATGTTTATCATGATATTTGTGTTATCTATACCTCTGAATGAAAATGCTTGTGTTGTTAATTGTTGTGGGAAAAGTTGGTTATATAGCTCTCGAACTTGATGCACACTTTATTTTTATTGCATAAATAAAATATGACCCATTGTGATTAAAATTATGATGTTGTGGGCTTGACAAATGTCTTTGGTTGAGAGTTAGCTCATATGTGCTGTCACATGGCAAGCTTTCAACATGCACTTCATCTCATTTAGTTGATATCATGTACTTTTGTTTATGGATACTTACCATGGTGAAATAAATGTGGAAATGAAGTGAGTTTAAATGAGTTTGTATAAATGGTTAGAGAGACGCCTGGACCGCTAATCTAAGCCATGCATCATTCATGGTGCAAATTTACTTACATGCTATGGTGAACCTTCTGTGATACACCTTACAATAAAAACCTATCTAATGGTAAATAAAAAGGGTGTTGAGATTGTTCATTGTGTTTGTTTGTCTTGTCATTTTGATATGAGCTTGTTCCATATCCTGGGACAAGAGGTACCCCAGTTGACGCTCTTAATGATACTATTATTACTTACAATGATATTTAACTTGAACTTGCTTTGTTTTCCAAGTTGAGTAACACATGGAGTAGGTACTTGTATTCAAGGGGCATGAGACTTTCAACCTGTACTTTGTCAAGCACACTACTCGTATTTGCTTTCACTTTAAACTTAATCATTCAAAATGCTATGATAGGGGAATGAGAGCTTGACACCAAGGATTACCATATTACAATCATTGACTTAAGTAGAGAAGTTCAGAAGTTAGATGAAACTTATTCATGCTTTACCTCTACTCATATATATATCTTTCCAAAGTGTCCACCTTTTATATTCAGATTTTCATCAAATACTCTATGACTATTGTAGGATGTTCTTACTTATCATATTGCATACATGTGGTCCATAGTACTTTTTCTCTTATGTTACACTTTGTGAATTATCATTGAACATCCTTGCATTGAATACTTGATATCACTTCATAAACTATCTTGCATATTGTTACTCCTTTTAAGAATGAATCATTTTACTCTATATAGAAATAGTAATCATCTTTGATATCCATTGTTAGTATTAAATTGCAAAGTCCATGTTAGTTTTATCACCTTCATACTCGAGGACGAGTATAGGTTAAGCTTGGGGATGTTGATGCATGTAAAATGCATACATGAACTTTGCACTATATTACTTATATTCCATGTCATATTTGCATCATATAAGGTTATATCACTGTTTTATAATGATTTTGGGAATATTTGACATGTTTCCTATTTTTTATGGAATTAACCCTGCGCAGGCAGAAAACCCAATTTCTATATTTAATGTTTCAGGACCCAAACGACGTCCAAATGACCTGGAAATTTACGAGCATCAGTTTTTGGAAGGAACAAAGCGTGGGAGCGAAGGAAGCAAACGAGAGGAGGCCCGAGGGCCCAGATGAGTGGGCCCACACGGCCCAAGTACCTTGGCCGCGTGGGACCCTCCCTTTTGGCCCTCGAGCTCCGCTACCGTCGATCTTTCCTCCACCGACTCCGTTTTGACCTAAAACCTCCTATAAAAATAGTCCCCCGACGTTCTCTGGAAGGAGCGCCGCAGAAACACAGAAACACCGAAACAGAGACCTGGAGCTGCAGATTGGAGGGGGAAAACTCCGGCGGGCGCTGCCGGCGTGGTCTCCATCTTCTCCAACGACTTCTCCACCACCGTCCCATGATGAAGAGGGAGTAGTCCACCTCTGGACTATGGGTTTGTGGAAGTAGCTTATGTATCTCTCTCTCTTGAGCTTCACTAATTAGCACCGTATGAGCTGCTGAGCATGATTACGGTCATCTATGTAATACCTTTGTGGTGGATCTTTTTATGAGTTAATATAGTTTTGAGATTGCAATGGTTTTGTTTCAGTTATGAAAGTAGATGCATATTATGTACCCCGTTCTTATTTACTTGTGATGATCAAGAATGTTTATGAGAGCGTGTGAGGGGGAACATGTGCATTAGTTGGAGTAACGGGGGGTGGCTAGTGCAGTGAACATGAGAGAAAGTTCTGCGATCCACTTGGGTGTTTTTACCTTACTTTGTAGCCACTAGGGATAAAAAGAAATACCATGCTACCGGATGTGGGTGTGACCATTGCCACTACTCCATGACTAGATC
This sequence comes from Poa pratensis, assembly GCA_947311845.1. Taxonomy (NCBI): domain Eukaryota; kingdom Viridiplantae; phylum Streptophyta; class Magnoliopsida; order Poales; family Poaceae; genus Poa; species Poa pratensis. The sequence goes on along the minus strand of CAMZMU010000085.1, from coordinate 29,665,085 downwards.
TAGCATGTTCTTATTTTAACTTCATGTCATGATACTTATTGCTATATTCTGAGTTATCTTAATTACTGAGGTGTTATGATTTAGTTCGCATCTTGGTGGAGTATAAGAGAGATAATAACCAAAAGGTCTCTATGTTTGGACGTGATGCCCATATAATTATAACTTGATATTAAACTGTTGTGTTGCAATCTCATATGTCAACTCTAGTGTTCCATTGTCTACCACTTTATTAAAGAGAGAGTGCATTTGTGAAACCATGAACCCCGGTCCATTTTTAATCATAAGAAACACCTTTCCAACCACTTTTACCACTTTTCCATTTTCTGCCATTTAAAAATCCGAAAATACAAAAACACTTTTACATCTTGCATTCATCATAAAAACCTAAAAATATCATTTATCATTGCTACCACCATCCTTGCATATTTATTTACCACCATTGCATATTTATTTCTTATTTACATTGCATATTATCTTGATATCATTCTTACACCTTGTGCTTGACAACCACTAGGTGAGGTTGAGGACCAAAACATTTACTTTGTTTTGTAGGTAACCAAAAGAAGGATATGAAAGATAAATCTTCACTACTGATTCCCCGAGAGTTCGATATTAAACCCTCGAGTCACCCTCGTGGGGAAAACACGTCTTCCACTTACTACACACTCTGCACTTGGAGTCTCAACCTAACCCCATTTACTTTTTCACGCAGGTAGCTCCTGAAGGCTATCACATCTACGGGTATCAAGCCTTCATGAAAAAAGTGCTAAAAAGTAGCTCCAAAGGTAGGGTAAATGACCTCATTTCTAAGCAAGCTATTTTCGACCTTGTCTAAATCAGCCAAATAACTGTTCTACAAATCTATTATGTATATAAGAAGACTATGTGGGCTGGTGAGTTTTTGGAAAATTTCATGTTGCAAATCCAAAACCACATCTCTTCACACATGAGAGTTCATAGTTTGAGATTTGATATTCACACCACATTCAAGCATATTTTGTTTGAATGTATCTAGACCTTGTTTATCAATTGGAGTTGTGCACTGGTTTTTTATTTTTTTTTGATGTTTTTTGAATATTTTATGATTATTTTAAATTCGGTCAAACCTAAGTTTGACCAAGATTTAAACAAGTTTAAAACATGAAAATGAAAAACTAAGCCCGGATCCTTCTTAGTCACTCCAAAATGAAGCTTTGGTGAGTTTTTGGAAAATTTCATGTTGCAAATCCAAAACCACATCTCTGCACACATGAGAGTTCATAGTTTGAGATTTGAGATTTCACACCACATTCAAGCATATTTTGTTTGAATGTATCTAGACCTTGTTTATCAATTGGAGTTGTTAGTATATGACAAACTAAGAACATGTGCACTGGTTTTTCATTTTTTTTGATGTTTTTTGAATATTTTATGATTATTTTGAATTCGGTCAAACCTAAGTTTGGCCAAGATTTAAACAAGTTTAAAACATGAAAATGAAAAACTAAGCCTGTATCCTTCTTAGTCACTCCAAAATGAAGGTTTGGTGAGTTTTTGGAAAATTTCATGTTGCAAATCCAAAACCACATCTCTTCACACATGAGAGTTCATAGTTTGAGATTTGAGATTTCACACCACATTCAAGCATATTTTGTTTGAATGTATCTAGACCTTGTTTATCAATTGGAGTTGTTAGTATATGACAAACTAATAACATGTGCAGGGTTTTTTCATTTTTTTGATGTTTTTTGAATATTTTATGATTATTTTGAATTCGGTCAAACCTAAGTTTGACCAAGATTTAAACAAGTTTAAAACATGAAAATGAAAAACTAAGACTGGATCCTTCTTAGTCACTCCAAAATGAAGCATTGTGAGTTTTTGGAAAATTTCATGTTGCAAATCCAAAACCACATCTCTTCACACATGAGAGTTCATAGTTTGAGATTTGAGATTTCACACCACATTCAAGCATATTTTGTTTGAATGTATCTAGACCTTGTTATCAATTGGAGTTGTTAGTATATGACAAACTAAGAACATGTGCACTAGTTTTTCATTTTTTTTTATGTTTTTTGAATATTTTATGATTATTTTGATGGTTTGACCAAGATTTAAACAAGTTTAAAACATGAAAATGAAAAACTAAAATTTTTGCCACAAACAGCCATTTTACATAGTTTCACACAAGCCATTTTCATTCATATTTAAGGGGGTGGGCCACAACCAGCCATTTTACATAGTACTTCTAATAATAACAAAATAAAAAACTAAAAAATTTGCCCTTCGGTTGGCGGCGATGGTGCGGCGGCGGTGTCGTCAATCTACGGATCGACGCCGAGGTCCTCCTGCTCTACGATGCGGAGGACGGCCACGGCGACCTCCCGCGCGTCCACCGCCACACGAAAGCGCTGCTCGGCGCCCTCCTCGCCGGCCTTGAACGCCTCCTCCGCAGCGGCCAGCTCGGCGTCGGCGTCGTCCACCCTCTTCCATGCGGGCAACACGACGTCGAGGAGGACGCGGAAGCTGCAGGTGCCGGTGCGGCCGCCGCGCGTGACGCGGCACCCGCCCCGGCGGAATCGGCAGCAAATCGTCCGGAAGGACGAACTCTTCGTCGTCCTCCTCCACCGATAAATCGTCCGGCTCAGGCTCCGGCTTCGGCGCCGGCCGCTTCTTTCGCTCCTTCCGCTCCTCGTCGGAGCGGTTACCGCCACCAGAATGGCCACCGTGGCCCGCGTTTGGACCCCCCTCCTAAACATTGTGGCTACGCGGTGCTGGATCTGCAGCTGGAGGTGGATTGGTCGCCGGAGGCGAGCAAGTGGGAGCGGCGGCGACAGTGGGAGCGGCGAGTGAGTGGGAAAAAATAGCTAGGGCACGACACCATTGGGTGGATTAGAACTCGTGGCATTGGGCCGTGGTATTGGGCCGTGGCGAGGCGTTTGGGCCTTAGTTGGTTGGGCCGTGCCGTTCGGCCGTGGCGAGGCGGTGAGAATAGAAAAAAAAACACCATTTGAGCCGTGGCCAATGCATGTTTGACATATTCAAAAAAACAAAACTAAAAAAAACTTGTGCACTTGCGTTTTGCATAACTAATTCAAAAACATTCAAAATATATTTCATGTTCATGTATTAAACTTGTTCATGTTCATGTCTTAAACTTATTTCATGTGCACACTTTCAAATGAGTTCAAACTTGTTTAAATGTTGGTCAAACTTGGGTTTGACCGATTTTAAAATAAGCATAAAAAATAAAAATAAAAAAAAAAATGAAAAAACCCAGTGCACATGTTCTTACTTTGTCATATACTAACAACTCCAATTGATAAACAAGGTCTAGATACATTCAAACAAAAAAGGTTCAATAGATGACATCTTTTATAGTGACAAATGGCACTTTATTTACCACTTGGTAAATAAAGAAGTAAATCATTGTCTATAGATGACACCTTTTATAAGCCTCTACCTAATTGACAAGGTTTCACAAAAGTGTTCGACATGGTGAACACAAGAACGTGCGAATACCAACATTGGCATGTCCAGAGCACGCCCCCAAGGTGTTCGACATGGTGATTACATGGCCAGTTCACAAAAGTACTCCCCCACACGCTCCCAGCGCTGGGCAAACACTGCCTGAAAGAGTTTCAGGCAGCTAACAAAATTCACCAGACTTCCGGACTACAGTCTGCAGCTCATTCTTCCAGCGTCCATCTTCCCTTCGAACACCATGGCCCTGGAGCTGTCTCTGTAGCTGATTCCTCTAGCTCATTTTCATCTCGCAGAGAATTTCTGAGCACACCAATCTGTCCTCCGTCAGCCCGGCAACTTGACTGAAATCCTCTAGGCTCACCGCTACTTCGAAGTCCAGGCTCGGGGTTGAGCGTTCTGAAATCCTGCTCGATGAGCTCCGGCCCGAGCTGCTCTGGTCGCCCGCAGCAATGTTGCGCATCGAGGCAAACCTCGGTACCCTGTCTCGCCCTCGGCGGCGAATGACGGCAAAGTGGAAAACCCTTGCCGCCGTAGCCGTGACGCAGCCACGCCTGCTTCAACACCTGCCCCACCGAAATCCGGTATCGCTTTGCCCTGCAAAGATGACGGGTTGGATCCCTCGCCGCTGCCCGAATCACGAATCGGGCCGCCGGTCTCCTCTCTGCGACCGTCGACCCGCACCACCCCATCCTCCACCCTCCCTCGTCGCCGTTACCTGCGATTGCGACCGCAAGCCCTGCGTCGCTGCCCGCCTCCTCGACTCCGATTGCCGCGCCGCTCGACTCGCCCGCTCCATCTACCGCCGTCGCCAGGATTGATTTCCTCCAGCCCGGAGAAGCCGAGACGACAGGACAGGAGAGTGAGCTCCAAGCGACGCCGGCGCGTGGCAGAGATGGTCGCAGAGGCAGGGGTCGCTACAGTGCAGGCACGCTCTCTGTCTCATCCACTTGACGGTCAAACGGGATTGACCGCGTGGGGAAAATGAATTAACAGCCATGTCACAGCAAAGCAATTAGTGCGTTCAGAGATGTCGCAGCGCAGCTATTACGACCAACGATGTCGCTCTCTGTCCAATTGCTACGAAAAACGTCGCATAGGAGCTATAAGCCCCTCTATTGTCGATTCGTATCAACCTTTAAGTGGAAAGATCTATGCAGTACCTAGATTGTTCACCTAGTTCGGAGAACATTCAGGTTGATTAGAAAGCGTAACATTAGCAGGCACCCGGGTGTTACTCGTTTAGCTACTTAGTGTGGTTGTATTTGCAGTTTTTCGTCTCTTTTTCTGAAAAACTGTGCCGTGTGTGGGTTTTTGTCTAGATTTTCTTATAAACCGGCATGCATTAATTGGGTTTTTCGAGAATCATGTGTGTGTGTGTGTGTGTGGGGGGGGGGGGGGGGGGGGGGGGGGGGGGGGGGGGGGGGGGGGGGGGGGGGGGGGGGGGGGTGGGGGGGGGGGGGGGGGGGGGGGGGGGGGGGGGGGGGGGGGGGGGGGGGGGGGGGGGGGGGGGGGGGGGGGGGGGGG